>CM036544.1:9517103-9767103 GCA_020745685.1 Tautogolabrus adspersus
GTCCCATCGCCAGAACAGTGAAGATGGCGCAACGCGGGAGTGCAAAGGGATTGGATGTAAACTTCCCTCCATGATGCGCCAGAAGTCCAAGACGTGTGTCGGAGACGGTTGCGGAGCGCATGGAGGAGACTACGATAGAGAAAACTCTTCTCCGGTTCATGTGACGGACAGGGCCGCACAATTTCTGGATGAGTTGCCAGATTTTGGGTCCGAACGCGGTGCGTGGATCCAGCTGACATGTGATATGAAACCAGGTCAGTATCTCCATGAGCGAGTATAGCCAAAAATAAAAAGAAAGTTATAGGCCTATGTATTCTTATTCTTGCACAATTAGAAAATATTTATCCCTTAAATTTCTTCATAATTATTTTCTGTCTTTGCTGCAGGGAACAATGAGGTCCCCTCAGAAGACGCTCTGGTACTGCAGCTGCAGCTTTCAAAGAGCCAGGAGAAGCTGGTTGAGGCCCTCAGGGGCCAACAGGACGAAGTCAAAGAGCTGCAGAGGCTTCTCAGTGATCAGCAGGGGGCGCTCGTCAGCCAGCAGAGGGAGATACTAGAGCAACAGAGGAGGATGTATGAACAGATGGAGCAAGTACGGCTGCAGTGATTGATGATGGGGATTAAAAACGAGGGAGATAATGATTTTTAATGGACCAGTTAAGAGTTGATGGTTTTGTTATTGGCCAATGATTAGAGAAACCTTAAACCTTTATTCAGAGGAGATGAATGAAAAACACATGAACAAGAGAAGTTTTATTGTGTGAGATGGTCCTGTGTGCTGACCTCCATATGGAGCATCTGTTCTGTATGGACATGAGAGAAGATGATTTTTTGAACCGATTACAATCAGCACAGCTTTACATAAAACTGACTGATATGAGCAGCCACAACAACCATGCATATGTTGTTTATTTATATGTATCATATCTCATAATGATTATTTCCATGATCCCACTAAAATATGTTATTTAAATGTTATTTACCTCTAGGTAAAAGCCCAGTACAGCATACTGATGGATGGCATCAAACAAACATCTTTCCAGAACTTGCAAGGGGAGCTGGACACTCACATAGAGAGCATGAGTAGACAGGTCAGACCCCATCAAGCGCAGCAGGCTCTGTCTCTGCGCAAGGTGGACATGGATGCCAGCGTGATGGAGGTGAGCTGTAACCAGGGGGTGAAAGAAGTCTGACTATTTGCATTTACATTAAATTGGAGTTACCATGAAACATCCAGCAGAGGGTGTATTTTTTGTTACAGTAGCCCATAACTCTAAAAGAAACGTTGAAACTCACAAATTGTGATGAATCTTGACTGCTAGCCAGCTTCATGTAAATCTTTGGGGAGGGGCGTACATTTTCTTTAATGTGTTTTATTGGACGTAAATTGATTGATTCATCAACAAATGATTTATCTTTTCAGAAAATGGCTTACTCTAAATTCTAAATTCTCCTTTTAATTTCATTCAGAATCCCCTCAAAGTGACGTATTGTGTCTCTGAAGGGGCAGACACTATTTTGATGTTAAAAAAAAAAAAAAACTTTGCCTCATCTTACTGAGCATGTTCTAAATTGACATGACAAGCAAATCATGATGTACAAACCCGAGTTACTGGTTAGTTTTAGTCAATCTCTCATCTTTTATACCATCAGGTGGATCACTCCATGTTGGCCTGTGGGACATGTAGTCCTGATGAGTACTGTGGCTTCAGCAGCGGTCAGCCTCACTGTGAGAAATGTACTATCTGCCCTGCTGGCTTCTTCCTGGTCGCCCAGTGTTCAGTCCACGCGGACAGAATCTGCCAGGTGAGCACCAATACAGTTTTACAATATATCAGTTTGTATAAGCAGTTTTATGACTTGGAAGTGAGAACTTTGTGTGCAGAAACCTAAACACTGTCCTAAAAGATGCTGAAACTAACTAACATGGCTGCAGAGTTTGGTGGCTCTTTGTGTTGACCACTATTACCAATTCAAGGGTTTTTTGTATTTGTCATTACAGGACAGAGATGAATGCCTTGAACTATCTGATCTGTGTGGAGATGATCAGAGGTGTCAAAATACTCCAGGTGAACTGGACTTTTAACTTCACTGGATTGCTTCTGCCAATTCTCTAAAATTGTTCAATTACAAATCTTATCATTTTCAACACTCCAACATTTTCCTTGTTTTCCATTGATTGAACTGCTGATAAGTTATTTATAGTTATAGTGCATTCAGGTATTGAACAAATATCCAAACTAACTCAGGTTCCCTGTCCTCAGGTGGATTCAGGTGTCAGGGCATGACAGAACGAGATGCCAATTCAGGAATGTGCGGACATGGCTACTTCTACAACTCTGAGATGGAAGAGTGTCAGGCATGTAACGAGTGTGATGGAGAGCCCATCGCCTCACCTTGTACCTTCACTACAGACACTCTTTGCTCTGGCCCTGCTGCAGGTGATAGCGCCCTTTCTCTGTCTTGGGCTGGAGATGTGAGTCTGCATGGTACAAAGGGCCACGTCCTAGCTCATGCCTTCCCCAGCGTGCAGCTTCACGTCCAGGGAAGAGGTGCCGCAGGTCTTGTGTCGGCTGAGGACGGGCGGCTGGTGCTACGGCAGCACGGTTTGGTCTGGCTGGATGATAATCTTTCGGTGAGCCATGGATGTCGTAGCTTCATCCAGGTATGTCTTCGTTTGAACAACACAGATGGTTCTGAAGGTCGCGACCTTAGTGGCGTTAGGATCGAGCAGCGAGAGGGACGGTCACTCCAGAGCGCCAGCATCAGTGGAGTCGCAGAAGTCGCCCCTGGTTACGTGATCTCCCTCCTCCTCCGGAGTGCAAGCCACCACTGTAACCAAAGCAGTGAAGGTCTAAAGCTGTACGACCAATCAGCTGCTTCATTCAGTCTCTTTTGGCTATCTCACGACACAGGGGCTGTTGCTATGACGGCACAGGCCACAGTGTCCGCACATTACCACACAAACTATCGCCCAACCTTTCGCACCACCTCCACCTCTGATCCATACGTTGTTGGGTTGACTCATGATGGTCGTGGGATCCGTTTTGCAGAAAGTGGTACAGTGCGTTTTGTCTTCCAGCAGGCGTTGTACTCAATGGGTCAGGCATGTGTTAATGAGGGCTTCCAACTGTTGGCATACCTCAACCGTAATGGGACCGGCATGGAGCTATGTCGATCCTTCAAATCAGGTGTCCACTATCGAGACATGTCCATATCTCTCTCTGGAGCAGCTAAAGTTGAACCTGGAGATGCCTTGGGCTTTGAGATCCTTTCTCCTGCTCAGTGTAATGTACGTTTCTTTGGCGATGAAACAGGCATCAGTGTCCTCAGCTTGGTTTGGGTCCCAGCTGCTATCTCTTCCTTTATGTCTGCCTCTGTGGCTCACATCGGCCTTCCTTCAGGAGCAGTCAGAAACAAGCCGCTGTTCTTCCGCCAGACCAGTCTTCAGGTTTCCCAGATGGGGCTACTCGCCAGAGGATCCACAGATCAGAGACGTGATTTTGCCTTCAGGGAGAGTGGAACAGCCAGTGTGGCTTTGGATCTCAAACTCATTCACTCCTGCAACCTTGTTAAGGTGACTCTTCTACAACGAAGTGATACAGATGGGTCAGGAGGAGGCCGAGATGCAGATGTGGTACGACCAGTCCCTCTGGCCCAGCAGGTTAGTGGTCAGATGTCTGAAGGCAGCAATTGGGCCAGTGTGAGCCTGCGTGCTTCCTTCCAGGTTCATAATGGCACAGCGGTGTTCTTCACCCTGGACTGCGTGCGCGGACGGGTCAACCAGATCAGCCACCAATCAGGAAGTGGAGTGTCAATCCTCTGGGTTGCAGCGTAACAAAAGAGAGACAAAACTTTACCCTGTTATTTTTTTATTTTTGACTCTCCATTTAGATCAAAAGTTAAGCCATTTATGTGATGGACTCAATGCATTGGTTTTATTTCTAAGGAAAAGTTGAACAGTTTGGGAAAGATGCTAGTTTTGCCAAGAGTTACACCAAATTCTACCTGAAGGCAACGCAATCAAGCCTAACCTTCTCCATGTGTAGGCCAACAAGTTGCGCTCCTGGCTTGAATCTAAAACCACCACACCATTAACGCTGGATTTTTGCAAGCTTCATTGGCAGAGGGAGAAATCACAAGAAACAAAAATCCTATTCACAGCTTTGGCTGTGACATCGCTCAAGTGTATCTGGACAATAGTTAGCGCTTCATTCTTAATGGTTCACAATACTTGATGTGTATTCGGAAGAGCATTCGACAGGAAGATTGATACCAGATGCAAATCTCTGTAATATATTAAGTGAGCCAGTAGTCTATTAGTTTAGCTTAGCATAAAGAATGACAGCTAGCATGGTTCTGTCCAATGGTAACAAAGTATATTTATAAGTGACTTTAGAGCTAACTAACACATATCTATTTAAATCATACAAAAAGTGAGCCTTTTGTGCTAAGCTAGGCTAATGGATATGTACCATATTACTGATCTGCTCATCATAAAGTCAATAAGCAATTTTCCAAATATATATTTTATATATTTTTTTATTCTTTGAGCTTGATTTTATTTTGTGTAGATTTGAGATAAGATTACTTTTTTTAAATTCATTTTGTTGAAAAAGCGAAAAAAATGACTTTACTTTTTAAAACTGTAGCATTATGCCCCTTACTGTATGTATACCAATACAAGCATGATCATTGTTTTGTACAAATGGTACAAATGGTGATGGCTCTAAAAAAAAATGTTCACAGTCTAATACTGCAAGACAGATTCAATTTTAAATATAGTCGAGTTTTCTGCCTTTTTAAGTATAGAAATTTAACTTGCTTTGTTTTTTTAATTTATGTAGTTCAGTAAGCTTGTTGACACTGAAGGGCCTTCCTGCTCAATAACACTTTCTGCTGTCACTAAAGCTTGTATTGCTTTCGTTCAGGAGTGTGTTTTGTAAGAGCATGTGTTTCATGTTACCCGCCATTTACTAATGTGAATATTTACTGCATGCTGTGTTGACGGACCACTTCCTGCATATTATGGCCTAAATGTCATGTGTTTAATTTAGGTCCTGTTGTAATTATACTGTCCTGAAGAGAATATAGATAGACACCATAGCACAGTTACTTATGACTGATACTGTAATAAGATGTATATTTGATGTTTTTCATTAAATCCGATGACAACAGAGTTGTTTTTTTATTTTTTTGCAGAAACTTCTGAGTATGTCTGCTTGGCGACATGCGTGCAGGACTAAAATAAAACAGTCAATTCTTAAACACTCAGAAGTTCACCTCAACAGCCTAACTTGGTCTGGTATGTCCAGTGGCTTACTCTGTAGTGGCTCATGTTAGCTTGTTTAAGCTAAATACATTTTGACTTAAAGTAATTATAGCAAACTTTTGAATACGGATGTGTAACAGCAATGGTAGTATTTCCCATTATGAATATGTTTTAGCAATAGCAAATAACTGGGATATAGTAATCTAGACTTTGCTCCAAAAAGACAGGGCAGCCATTTTCCTATGATGTTAAAGTCAAGTTGGTAAGCTAATGATGTCTTGCTGTTGTGTTTCAGGACTCAAGTACATGGTGCTCGTTAGCTCTGATTAGCATTCAACCCAAACCGTATAGAAGCCAGACTTTCCTCGTATAATATGCAACAAAAACACTTTCCAAAAGTGTTTGACCAAGAAGTGAGTGAATTTAAATGTTTAAAAACATTTGGTCATCAAATTTGTTGTTTAGCTTTTAAATATGACCCAATGTCACCCAGGGTTCAATACTGTTTGTCTTTTCAGGTGCATTGGGATTTTGTAATGTTTATACATTATACAACCTGGACCCCAGCTGTATGACTTATCCATTTGAAAACAACGGTTTGTAAAAATTTGTAAGGGACATCCTGTCATATTTCCAGCTAAAACATCATATTGGAAAACTAATTAGCTCCTGTTGGACAACAGCTAATGTTAGTATTCACCCGCATTTACCAAGTATGTCTTGTGCTGATGATTGTGTGTTTAAAAGGAGGCTGACTCACTGCACAAAAAAAGTTGCCTTACCTTACCCAAGTTACCACTAGAATCTCTGAAAAGCTTGGAGTTTATTCTTCTCTTTGTGTAACACCATCAAAGGGGAATTTTATTTCCCAAGTGTTTGAATGCTAACGTTAGCGGTTAAGTAGACTTGTTTTTTGTTATGCTGTCCCTGCAGATATCTATTGCCAATTTTATTTTGGTTGTGATGATAATTTGAGCAGATTCCACAAGTACATATGAAGTTACACAGAAGTTTGACACAATCCTTAAAAAAACACATTGTAGGTCCCATCATCAGGTCCCTAACCCTAACCCTAAAGGTAAATTACGTTATGCTAGCAAGCATCCACAGCTAGATCAAAACACGAAGAACATTTTGTTAAACCTAGTGTTTTTTGTATGATTTACTTTCTGATGCATCAATTCAAAACCGCAACATTTGACACAACATCACAGATTGTTTCCGTGTTTTGTGAAAGTAAGGTTTCTTCCCAAATCTATAATTAGGAGCATTTAGAGACTGATAATCTTGGATGTAAAAAAAAGCTATCATGAGATTTAAAGTGCTGCAGTAGCTGCCAGGTGTTACCTATTATACATCAAAGAACAGGGGTCCTTTATCGTGAATTTAAACAGTTCAAATTGTATTAGTCGGGTAGTTAACCTCCTAATGGCCTTATAGAGGTCCAGTGAAAATGCCTCTCAGTCCCAGAATGCTGCTCTGCTTTGGAACAAGATCAAAAAGCATGTTACGATCTTCTGCATATGTTCTATGAAAACCTGTGACCCACTTGATGTTATTATTTCAACCTTTGAAGTCAAGACCTCCTGCTCAGTGTGTGTCAAAGATTATTCAATAAATCAGGACTTTTAGGAGATTTGTACCTTTATTATGCATTTGTCCCTTAGAAGTGCTGGTACGGAGTCTCTAGAATCAAAGAGTGCCGAGTCAGGCATTTCTCACTTCAGTTCTTTTATTTCAGCACAGGTCAGGGTTGCTTGACCAAAGGGAAACTATGAATAAAGCATGTGCAGCACAGTTCTTGAACTAATCCTAAATCTTTTGCACAAGAGTTGTCAGACAATAACCAGAAGAGCTCAGACAATAACCAGACCGGAGTTGACGAACAGAGCAGGGAAAAAAGCATATTGGGACAAATTGAAACCACTCCAGGCTGATGGATGGCTGGCCGGGTGAGTTATGGTGGTCTGAGGATGATAAACGTTTAAGGAAAGAGGTCAGAGCCCCACAGTATGGAAAGTGGAGCTGTGTCTGGAAGTACTACTTGCCCTTACACATTAGCACTCTGGATAATAGAGTACAGATGGAGGGAAAGAGGTGAGTGTGTAGGTATGAGTGTGTCTTAAACACTGCACGAGTTTGAAGGCATGCATGTATGTTGGCTTTGAGGATTTGCTCAGTAAATGTTAATACTGATGCCTTTGGATGTCCTATACTAAAGCAAATAAGACCATCAGTAAGACTATTGATTATTTCTATGTAGTGGTTTTTATGCCTGGCACATTGACACCGTGTCAGTCAAGGGGATAAAGAGCGTTCTGCCGAAAAACAACCTGTTTGTTTGGTTTTTACATTTTTTGGGAAAAGTTTAAAAGTGAATAATACCTTAGATAATTAAAAGCAGGGGCTGCAGGTCAACCCTAACCCTTATTTGATCAGAGTTCAAGAGGGCCAGCCTTGAAATCTGATTGACCCCCAAATCCTAAACTATGATTGGTTATTTGTCTTGTCAGAGGCGGGACTTATGTTAAGATCAACTGTCTGGGCTGTGTTGCAACAGGCTGCAAGTAGCAGAGACAGCTTACTTTTTTAGACATTTACTTTTATCAAAAAAGTCAACTGTGACTTTACCACACGCCTTCTTTTGGAGTATTCAGAATAATATTTCGTGTTAAAACTAGGTTTTACTTTTTAAAGTAAAAAACATCCTAACCTACTTTAATCTGAGTAGTTAGAGTAGATTTATTAAGTGGAGATATAAAAGGGTCAATATCATTTTTCCATTTATTCATGTGTGCACACACATATACTTCATGCCCCCCTCTGCTTAAGTCAGTACCTCAGTCGAGCCACCCCAGTCAAAAAGTCTGGACACACCCCTGGTTAAAATGCACAGTGGGACATAATCTGTAATAGGATAAGACGAGCATTTATAGATAAGCAGAGAAATAAGATGTTCTGTTTGTCCACAGGGATTACTTAGATTAACAAAAAATAAAAGTCTCTCATTGTTTGTTTAACCTCTTTGTGCTTTGACATGAAATGCACTTATGCAGTTTGTTTTTTTAAACATTAAGGAGGGTATTGCATTTTTTTTATTATTATTCAAGAGAGGAATCAAAAAATAAATCCTGAACCTGGGAAGATAAAGAACCCTGAACACACACACTTACACACAAATAAATGTCCCACAGTCAGATATCAGTTTTAAGAAATTAATGAATTAATCAATGTAAAAAAAAAAGATTGATTTCAACCATATACTGACACAAATGTTTCTCAAAGCTGAGTCTCACACATACTTGTGTTGGTACACTTCATTGAATCGACATCTCCACATTTGTCTCATTTCTACAGACACATGTGCTGCTCTCTTCAGCCAGAGAGACAGATCAGCTGCCAGAGTGTGAGTGTAGTATGAGGTGGACGGTCGAGCCGCTGGGATACATATGGTGCACAGGCTGTATAGGTAGCAAGAATGTGCAGAAAACAGGTGTCCTTCAAACTTTGCCCTCCATACTGAAACAACCAGAACTTCAAGGCAAAAGAAATAGAGAGAAAAGACACAGATAGGGGGAATTGAGATAAAAAGAACGCTGTGGGAAAGAAGCTAACACTGTTAGAAAGAAAGTGAGAAATCAGCTGCTTCTGGGTCAGTGCATCTGGAAGCATTTCTCTCTTGTTTTGAACTTTCCTTCTGCTCCGTTTGCTTTTAACTCAGCCGGTGGTGTCACAATATTTCTGTGCTCTTTTGCAAATGACAATGAAAATTTGGGGAAGAATTGGTCAAAAAAGAACTTCTGGCATCATAGACCAAAACAAACACTCAGAAATGAAAAGCAACCGAGGTACACATTTACTGTAAGCAAGTGAAAAGTTTGTTCCAACACACTGGAGGTCACAAGTGTTAAACATCACATCAGTTATCTTTCTTGTTTGTCTTTTTCTACTGAAAAGCAGAAATGACAAAAAAGAGGTGCAGCACTGCCCTCTACAGGACAGACAGATAATACATCACAGAGCATTTTTTGTTAGAGTTCAAATTTATTACAGGATACATAATGCAACATATATTTAATGCCAACAGGTTAACACTAACTTCCTTCATATACTTAGTGTATTTATTTACTATGTGACAACACAAACATACATGTTATGAATATAAGTGTAATATTGGTTTGAAATGAAAGTAGTTCAGATATGATTCTTGAATACAGAGTGTGTGTTGTTTATCTGTGATTGTACTTCAGAGGTTAAAGAGCAAGAAGTCATTTTAAATAGAACTGTCATCATCAGGCCTGTCAAACTCATTAAATCACTCGTAAGGCTGGTACACTGAATTACCCTGCTGAGATTAATAAAGTCGTCTGAATCTGATTAAATATTTTAATTACAATTAATCGCTGATTTTCAATAGTTTATGATGACATTTTTAATTGCATGTTTGAAATTCCATTATTTTGCATTTCATAAAAGTTTTTATGCTTTTATTTTGAATTTTTGTACCGTCTTAAGCTAAGGGTAATTTACATCCTGTTGATATACCTTTGACTCTTTACCTGTGCTGTCTGGGAGTTTTTTTTAAAGTCAAATGAGACATTCAAAGACGCAGAGGGGTCGTTCTTTTCCATCACTGTGACTACAGAGAGACCCTGGGGTGGCTTATCTATGGTGTACCTTCAAAAAAGCATTTGATTAATGCCTAAGTAATCACTTGATTTTAAAATATCATGATCTTAAAGTTTTACAAAATCTTAACGAAAATTGTGTTTTTAAGAATAGGTCAATGTAATGATTGAGTGACTACAGGAGAACAGCAGCTGTCTATTAAAAAAGTGTGAATGTGAGAGGCAGCATGTTAGCTGTGACTGAACACCGTCTGAGTTAAAAATCCCTTAGAACAATAAAAGGGATGTGATTATAAAAAAACTATACTTTGAACTTAAAAGAGTTCAGAGCTCCTTTTAATTAAGGTAACAATATACTTAGCATAATTAAAGTGATGATTCAGCACTTAAGTGGTGCAGCAAAAAAGGAAACTGCATCGCTTTGATTTTATGAAAGGCATCTTTGAGGCAAAGAGCGGTGGAGTAAATTGATGATGAGAGAAATAAATAAAGTGACAAATATAAGAGGCTACACATGTTGAGAAACAGAGCCCTCTTTATGTTTACAGCTTTGGTTTGAGCTTAAAATGCTGAACTGAGATTCACAAAGTCTGTAAAGCTGCTGATAGTGGATGACAAACTGGAGTTTTTTTTTTTTACCTGCGACAGTGGTATTAATTCCATTTGGATGAGTAATTTCATTTTATCTAAAGACTCTAAATGTAAAATGACCACGTGTAAAATATTGTCATATAGTACTTAGTTGTTTTTGGTCCATGCTGCAGAGAGAACTGAGAGAGAGATGAAGACAGATGTGAGAGGACTGATAGGAAGAGGTCCACAAAGGGAATGATTGCACTGAGTAAAAGGGGAATAATGAGGAGCAGGATGAAGGATAATTGGCTGCAGAATGTATAATGTTGGTTAAATAAGGCCTGCAGGGGAAGGTGAGATGTTTTTAATGTAGGATCTCAATGAGGAGGGCTTTGAAGTCTCCTCCACAGTCGGAGTCCAGAGCGTCTTTCAGGGTGATGTCGTATTTCTCCAGGTACATGTCCTTCACCGTCTCCAGGTCGATCTGTAGGTTAACATAAAAAACAAACACTGCTGTCAGCACAACATCGTTGTTCTCGTTATTATATTATGGTTTCTCTTTTTTATTGGATGTTAAAATGGTCTTAAATTATATTTATAGGGCAGATAAAGACCAACATCTGGTTAGGTTAATCATACATCTATGTTTTAGAATAAACATCATGATTATGATGCAGCATGACTGGACAACAGGAGATACATTTACACTACGTGGAAACAGAAAGCTCTTTGCTCCTCCAGGTTTCAGATGAAGTTATAGTTAGATTGCCTTTATTTTTCCAATTGTGATAAAAAAACGGTTTTATTTCTCTACTTGAAAAGTCAGAGCAGAAACAGCGTTCTTATCAGAGGGAATAACTATAATCTTTATTAATGAGGGGAACGTTTCCAGAGAGAACCACGTGTGGTGCTGGCCCTTTAAAGATCAAAATCAAAACCTTCAAAATAAAACATTAAAAAAAAAAAAAAAAAGTGTGAAATTGAACACATACATTAAGTGTTGGTTGTTTGATTGTCATTTCAAGTAGCTTAGCCCTGCACACATCTTTAGCTTAACCTGTCGTTAACTTCAAGCTTGAGTGTAATCTTGGACGACATGTGCTGTGGTCAGACAGAATTCAACAGCTTTGATGTGAACTCCTGTCTCCACCTCACAGCGGGCACATCTCATGTGATCCAGCCACTGAACTGGATCAATAATACCATTATCTTCCACAGCACACAGACTTGCCTCAGAGCGACCCACAATGACGCGAATGAGCGTTTCTTCATCAGTGCCCGCTCCCTTCATGGCGGCATTGAGGCGCCGGGCAAAGTAAAGCTGAGGGTTCTTAGCACACCGGACTAGAAAAAAACAAAGAAAAGGACGTCAGTTTGAATAAAAAACAGCTTGTAATGATCTGAACAAGAGTTTCATAATGTCACATTTGGTAAACAATCCTGTTTTAGGGAAATCTACCCAGAGTGATGTAGCACTCCTTCAGAGTCCCTGTTGCCTCAGAGTCAATGGCGTCCAAAATGTCTGTTCCTGAAAGCTGCAAAACAAGAAGCACAAAAATGTACAATGATTTATAAATGATGGGATGCTGGAAGGAAAGCGTAGAAAGTAAACGAGTGCTGTCCTCACCGACTCATAGAACTTAAAGGTGGCCTGGAGCTGCAGGTAGTTCCTGTGAGTCAGGATGAAGTTGAAGGTCGACTCGTCTGTGCCAAATCTGCCTTCTCCTGCCTGACATATAGGAAAACATCGTCAGTTTGTGTCTCAGATTTAGAGCTCTCATGTTTCATTTCTCAGTTAAACTTGATGGGAGACCCCCAGTACAGGTTTTCATGAAAGGACTTTTCCTGTTTTTATTTCGATCTGGGTCTTATGTTCCTAACTTCTCTCTTTATTCCAGCTTACAATAAACCATTCATTCAAGTTCATCAACGAGAGCTGGGAACATGCAGAGTACAGTTCTATCATGGCTCCTTAAAGGTATCATGCAGACTGAATAAAAACATCATTAACAGATTAAAGGTATTATTATTATTGATTAGAGGAATATAAGAATACTATAACACTTCATGGCGGTGTCTGGTTACAGAGTTTACGTCTATGCTAGCAGATCTTTCAGGCTGTATTTGGACAGAGCAGTGATGAGAGCTAAATGCTAACATCTGGACTATAACTTCCTCAAGGTGACAAAGCTCACATGATGTTGTTAAGCAGCTACAAACACAGACTGTATAAACAACGTGGCTCCAGACTCCATGAATAAACACACTGATTTGTCCCTACTGTAAGTTAGACATCATGACATCCGCCATCTTGATTTTTGGAGCCAGATGTGACCGCATTTAGACGAGACACTGGATACATGTTGTGATGTCGCTATCCTGGTTAAAAAGCGGCTGATGAGGCAACTTGTGGATCACAAGCAGCAAAGCGCCAAAGCACGCCCGACTTTGTCTTCAGTCTAACTTCAAATGGAGCTCATTTCTAAAATGAACATCAAACTGTCTTCAAGGAGACTCTTTAAATGTTCTGTAACAAAACACTTGTTTAAGGCACCAGTGGAGACTCCCCCTGTTGACAAATAGACAGACTAGTTTTAAGGACCCTCCTCACTGGCTTCACTTTTGAAACCAAGAGGCTACGCCCACTCATACACTCCATGAGTATAACATCTACCCTTTAGCATGCCAACGATAACTACCCAATCAACACAACAAACAAACTTGTTTTATTTTGTTAGTACCTGCATCAGGACTACAGATGCGTACTGCTGATATGTGGAACACTGTGCACTGTCCTAACTCAATGAATAAATAATGTGGGGCCCGTAGTAATGTGAAGCATGTTTATGGACACTAGGCACCCCCACTAGGTAATATTTTTGATATTTTGTATATTATCTTGTTCAATCATAATGTGATCTATACTCTTATACAAAGGCAGCTGGAATATTTGAGTAGGTTTATTTGTGGTCAAAGTTGAGTAAGGCTCACACAGGCACTTTTGGGGCAGCTGTGGGGTCTTTGATGCCATGTGTAATTCAGTCGACCCAGATGTCCGGTAATATGCAGCCACGCTGAATTGATGTGCTTGTGTTTCTGTATTTCAGAGAACGAAGTAAAATTATAATAACAAAACCCATGCACGCTTGGAAGTCCCTTTTTGTGTACAAGTGTGCAACAATAATAATAGAAACAGTTGAGGGCTGATTACAATGCCATATGTTTCTGTATAAAGTTAGTGTTGGACAAATGATTCAACCGTTAAGAGTCAGAGTGGCTAAAAAGAACTGACTCATGTTCATTTTTAAATAAAGGAAAGACTTTATGAATATATTATAAATATTACCCTCTTTGCACACAGTCGTTTCTGCTCAGTAATGCTGTGAAACTCTGAATATGAATTTCTGCAGAGATCCCATCTGTACTAAAAACCACAGTGCAGCATTACAGATAAAAAACAGGACTCTACAAATTCTGCACCAGTCATCCTAGGCTCACATGCTTAAACATCTTGATGCAGTATCACATTTCTTTGCAAGTCACTGTTATTTTAAGGGTCAAATATGAACCAGGCCTCTAATTTAAAGGAATTACTCTGCACTGTGAACGTACCTCAATCAAAGATGCGGCATCCTGTTCGGCTAAACCCTCATCCACCTCATAGCCCTCGTCTCTGCTCGCCTGTAGAATAAAAGGTTTGGAGGAAAAGAGAGGGATACAGAAGGGGGGAGAGAGAGGAAGAGAGGTTTACAGGGATGGTCAAGGGCGGGAAAGTATTTGGAAAGAGAGAGATGAGCGAGGAAGAGGTTAAAAAGACAGATCAGGAAAATAATCTCAGGCATTTAACGGGATAACAAACATCTGCTACACATCAGGGGAAATATTTGAAGGCCAATGGAAGTGGCAGCTCTTCTTAAAGGCGTCGCTTTGGAACATGAGTCACACTTGGTTTGTCTTGATTTCTGGGGGAAGGAAAAGAGAAGGGAAGCAGCAAAGGGTGGGAGAGCTGGAAAAAAAAAAAGAAGCTGAAGCATGCCAGACAGTGGTGTGATGTGTGAGGAAATGTCTCAGTGGGAGAACGACAGCACAGAGAACAATTCTGTGAGCAAATAACAAAGAGGGGAAAAAAGGACAATCCTCCTTCTCTTTATGGCTTCCATCCAAATTCTACTTCCTCCTTTATTGTTTTGTTTACTATAGCTCCCCTTTGTTACTACTGGTGCTAGAATGATTTTTCTCTGGTTAAATTTACCTGCAGCAGTGCCATCAGCAGATTCCTCACATCTCCACTGGTGTCCCCCTCGATGTCTGCCTCCAAGTCACACTCATGCACTGAAAAAACAGAGTCCTTACACATCCTTCAAAACATCAACACAAGAGATGGGAATCGCAGGGTAACCCTCTGATATGATATAATATGATACCATATGTGGCCCACGTTTACTACAATAACCCGATACAGGGAATCTGGGATAATTAACATCATGATATCTGTATATATTCACTTTGTGTCAGATTCATGCTTCATCTCTTAAATTCTTTTCACCGCTGTCGGAAATTATCTCGCCGACTTCTTCTTTTATCTTGCTTTCAACTATACAACTTCTTCTTCGGCTCATTAACTTCCCTTCACGGTATTCTAATTCGTGTTGTATGCTCCACCAAATCTGTAGGGGAATTTGTTTAAAGCGCTGTTCTTTTTTAATTGAAATATCCATATTTGACACCAGCGATTTAATTATTGCAGCGCACAGGTCAGGACACAAGCAGTGCTGTAGATAGCCATACTGATATTTGCCCTTACACTACAGTGAAAGAAAACATGCTGTGACTGAAATTGGAGCCTGAGGATGGGAGGATCAGACAGTTGTTTGTGAGTTAGGAAATCATGGCTCACTACAACATGATTCACTCCCTGAAAAGAAACACCCCTCAACATCAACACAAACATAAAACTTCCAGTATGAAAAATAAGAGGGTTTTTTTGTGTTTTTTTTGTGTGTGCATGACTCATCATGGAGTAAGACTCACCCTGCACATAGGCCTCCTTGTACCTCACGATGTCCTGTTACAACAGAAGAGTAGATTTAGTGAAGCCGTCTTATAAAAGCTCTCATCAACATGAAATGGATCTCTTCACATCACGTTATATGCGAGGGGTCACTTTTGTTGACAAACATAAACAAAGTATCCCCTAGCTCCACAGTACTGATCTGCTCAATCTTAAAGTGTCTCTCAGTTTTAGACTTCGTATTAAAGCCGGGTTTACTGTTTAAATACTCACTTCCTCTTTAGCTTCATTTCCCGCAGCAGGAAGCTGTTTTGAACCAAAACACTGACAAACCCACGAAACACTATCTGCCCAGAGCTAGCCAGCCCTCAGTCAAAGTTAGCGATCATCCACTGATATTTACTGGAGGATCTAACATAGAGCGTAATGTTTCCCCCTCAGGCGTCAGAGTGATTATTGGATTGACTTGCTTTGTGTTTGTGAAATGATTGAATAAGCAACTGTTTGCTTGTAAGCTAGCCAAATTAGCTGTTTACATATAACTGCACATTTCAGCCATTTTATAACCAATCAGATAAAAAATTGCAAAGTGTTGACTGGACCTCAGGCAGTACAAAACCTGTGACTGAACAAAGAAACGGAACAACATGTTTAAAAAGCACTTCATAGACTTTTTGACACCATTTTTTTCTAGGCTCAGATTTGTGACCAACTCAGAACAGCTTTTAGGTCCAGACCCAGCAGCTGAGAACCGCTAATATAGACAGTTAGCTTGAACCTGTTATAAACAGTTTGAGGACATATTCTCCCCCGTTTTCACCTTTTCAAACAGTCCCCTGTGGTCTAAATGAAACATCTGTGCTGTGCTTTGGTCAAAATATAACATGAATCAAGCACCAGAGGAGGTTTGTGACTCTGAATAAACCAGCTCTCTCAGAGCGCTCCGTTTTGGTGTGTGTGTCTCTTTAAATGCAATGAGCCCCCCCTGAGTTTTCACAGTAGACATCACTCCTTCGCTAGCGAGAATAAAAAAGGCGGACCTGCGCAAAAGTTTTGCTCTAGGCTGGGGGTGGAGTCAAAGGTTGGAGAAAACAGGGGTGGGGAGGGTATTTTTTTTTTTACCACAATCCAACTTGTGATGTCACAAATTTGAAACGGAGCACTTTTCTCTGTGTTGCAAGACTTATGCAGACCACAAACAAAGGACTGGATGGATTTATTTCACATTTTGTGTGTCGATAGACACTCAGGTTACCCAAATAAATGTTGAAAAACACTGTACAAGTGGATTTTTTATAATATGTCCCCTTTAAGTAGAAAATCAACTCTACAGAAATAAAAGCGTGTCACTAATAATAATGACGTTTATTTTGATTTACCTCTAGTTAAAGATTGAGTGAAAAAACAATGGCGTCTCAAATTGACAAACCTCATTGGTGGCTGTACACAGGATCTCTATGAGCACCGCTTCGTTTGTCCCCGCCCCCTTCATGGCCCTCTTCAGCTCCTTGGCGAAGAAAATATGAAGAGGGTCCAACATGGCCACGATGGCTTTCTCTACGCTTCCAGTCAGCTCGCTCTTTAGGACGTCCTCCAACTCCTGGACGAACACCAAGTTAATACAGAGCTTATGTAATGCATACTTCACATGTGTCTTTGTATGTGAGAGAGAAACTCACATCGTCATATTTTTCAAAGTAGGCCTGTTTGATCTCCACACGCTGAGCTGATGAACGATTGGCCAGGATCTGAATTATGACCTCTTCATCTGTGCCTGCATAATAAACAACATTACACTTACAATTCAGAATACCATGAGGTGCTTTCGGACCAAACTGAAGAGGAACTATCCACTAAGGAGTTCCCTGAGAACTACACACCATGGGGACTTTCTTTCTGTCTGCATTAGCACCACCATGGTTTATTTCAAATCATTTTCAGAGCTTTTACCAACTGTTACTTGCTAACGTTTACTGTGGGATATAAAAATGGCGGTTGGTGGTACTGGATTGGCAATCAACATACACTGACATATGGACCAATCACAGTACACTTAAAGTCCTGAGTGGGGCTGAAACAGACTCGTATAATAATAAGACAACTTTGCCAAGACATCGATAACACTATATTCCTGTGAGGGTGTCATTCTCAGATTGCTTTAAAATGTTCTGCGTGGTGTCTGGTATCAGTCTGCAAAACAATCAACTTCAATGGACTACAAAAGCTGATCAACATGTTTCATAGCAGTGAATTATGTTGATGTGTTACTGTTACAAGCAGTGATGCTCCTATTACTATAGTTAGTTAACATTTAATGCCTTGATCACATGCAAATACAAAAAGAGAAGCTTATTAATGCAATGAATTCTGACAGAGGAAGAAGCACAATCCTTTTTTCTCTTACACTTACCTAAACCTTTACATGCTTTTCTGATGGCTTTGATATCAGCTGTGACATCAAAGTCCTCTTTTGGGACTACGGTGGGCTGCAAAAAAGAAAAAGGGAACAGAAAAATCAATGATAAAATGTATGCAAATGTGAAAAAATGATATAGCTAATAGCTATCCCCTTTTCTTTGAAGTAAATCATACATTTGTTCATATCTGTCAGAGCCTTGTGCTGCTCTGAGAAGTCTGAATTATCTATAGAACCTGCTGAAGAAGAGAAAGGTTGTGTGAATAAATCACATTTTTTATTTCATTATTATGAGTAGTGAACACTCTTAGGAATCAAATGTGTTTAAATCCTGATTTGTTTTGACGCATTGAAGACAGCTTTAATACGTTCAGTTTCAAAGCTTACACACTTTTCTGTTTTCTAGAGTTCTGAAGAAGCTCTGGAGATGACTTGCTTTCATTTTGTTTGTAATTTACGTGTAAAAGAGTCGGGACTTGTTTTCTTAATAAAGGTTCCTGTAAGCCTGTTTTAGGGATGGGCACTGTATATATGCATCACACAATAATCATATCATCCACTCAACTCAAACTCTAATGAGACATATAGCAGAGGTGGTATAGGCATATTGTAAAAGTAAAGCATACACAATCTAAGAAAGTAACGTCCATTGCATTTTGATTTGTAAATAGGCTATTTATGAAAAAAGGGGAAAGCTACAATTTACAGTGAGTCCAGCTGGACAGATTGCACAGTGAGTCTGAGGAAAAGATTATGCTAGTAGGCTACTCTATTACATCAGGCCAGCCTGTCCCGCAGGAAAAGGGTGCAGCCTGTGTTACAGCTGAGTCATGGAGCAGCATTGTACAGTGTCTCTCCTCGCCCACCCTCACATTAACACAATGCGGCCTTATTGATCAGATCTCTCAAATTCCTGCTGCTGCTGCTGCTGCAGCCTCCTCAGCCTGGCAGGAAACACACCCAGTACCAAAGTTAACTGCGCAAGTTCTGCTCACACTGTTTAAACAAAATGTAATATTTCACCCCTCTGAAGAAAATAGTATCTAGACTACATAAAACGATCTTTTGACTCGGTCAGTGATATTAAAGTGATCTTTTTCATGTTGATTTATGACTGTGACTTTTATTTTGAAGCGGCTAACAGCTATCCTACCAGGCTACATCAATGCTAACTCGGCTCACAAACACTGTCAAACTCTCTGACAAGTTACTTCACCATTTAAATGATGACGTGCACTGATTAGCAGCAAAAGTTGTAGAAAATCCACTTTTCCTACCTGCACGTTGCCCATGACGTTCCTGTTCGGTGTTAGTGGATTCAAAGTGGAGACTGAAAGCTGTGTGCGTGTGTTTAGATGTTGTGCTGCTCTGTAGTTGATGATGTGATGCGGGTAAAGTCAAAGAGGCTGTTCCTGCAGGGACGCAGCCCTGTCAGCTGCTGCAGGGATGACGTCACTGCCGCTGATTAAGTTAGCGGGATGGAGCTGCTGGATGCTGATGGAGGAGGAAGTGGCGGGTGCTCTTTGGGCTAATTATTGGAGAAATACAATATTTGACTTTTAACTAGTTGATTGATTCGTTTAACAGCGTATTTTCTTCAGTAGTGGAATAAATGCACAGTATAGGCTACTGAGAATGTGTATACTAGCCTGTTATTCTACTTCCTATAGGCTACTTATATTAAACTACATTTGAAATTCACAAACTGTTTACTTTTCTACATTCCTTCAAAAGCTTCAGCATGTTATCAGCCCAGGAAAGTGTTTTTTTTAACTAATTTACTTACAATTTTAAGTTTAGCTTAACTTTTTTTTAAAGTTTAGCTTCACACTTAACTTAATATACATTTAATTCCTGATTGAGTAGCCTACACCTTAACACCAAGACAAATAATTCTATCTTAATAGGCCTACTTAGACATACTTGATTGGGTACTTTTATTTATTTTTAAATACTTACCTTTAAAGAAATATAGGGTTTTCTTCAGTTGTTCTCTTTGTAGCAAAACTGTGTAAATGGACTTGAGCTTGTATAGTCTTTTTCTAGTCTTCTGACTACTCAAAGCACTTTTACAACGCATGTCACACCTACCCATTCACACACACGGCAATGGTTGCTATGTAGGGAGACCATCAGAACTAATCCCATTCATACGCATTCATACGCCGCTGACGAAGCAGCCGGAGCAATTCGGGGTTCAGTGTCTTGCCCAAGGACACATCGGACATGTTGTTGCAGGAGCTGGGGATTGAGCCCTCGACCTTCCAGTTGAGATACGACGACTCTACCACTGAGCCACAGCCGCCCTGTGTTAGCTTTACATTAACACAGGCCATCCCTGAAATTCAGCCCTCAGCTAATCTCTACAGAAATTGTATACTGAACACAATCATATACTGGTTTATTCCCAGGATAACTTTGCATTGCACGGTGATTAATATGTTTTTTATTTAAGTATTAATACTGTACTTCAATGGAAGAAACACTATCGCCCATAAAAATGTAGCCTAAAAAAGGAAATACTCTGATACAGGTTAGGGTCCTGTATTCACATTTGTCTGATAATATTGAAAGTATCATGATAAAAATGTACCAACGAATTAAAATATTAAAAAACATTAAGCAGAAATGTCCTTGCTTTGATAATACATTATTTCAGACAGTATCAAAAAATGCTTAAAAATCGTAGAAGCACTTTTGTCTTTCCTGGACCGGGTGAGGCTCATGACAACAGCTGAAAAACAGAGCTCAATTGGTGATCCTATACTGAACAATCGTAATAAGAAAACTGAAAAACAACATTTCACTTTGGGATGGCATCAAGTAGGAGTAAAAAAAGAAATAAAAAGTAAAGTCCTCCACACAGTGGCAGTGTTGCACAAACAGCTACAACATCCAACACCTGATGCTATGGAGTTTAAGACATTTTCATTGTGTGTGCAGACGACAAGCAGGAGTGTGAAGGCAGGAAGAACACATCATTTACTGCATATAATGTATATTGATTGCTGCTTTTAAACATATTTTCAAAAGGTTGAGTGCATGTTGTGTTTTTTCTGTTTCTTGGGAACAGATAAATGCAACATTCATTTTTTCTTTTAATTTCATTTCTCTTCTCCATTTCTGTATTTTTCTGTATTTGGTACATTACATTTTCTTTTTGAGAAAATGTGTTTTTTGTATCCCTTGTTGATCTCTGAGTGGTTAGTGAGCTGTGTAAGAGGAATCTACACCAGCCTGTGGCAACACCACGATGTTGTTAAGATAGCTGAAAATGTTTGCTGAGATGATTCAGCCGTGGGGTTTTCGAGGCGAGCTGTGCATTGGCAGATAATCGAGATTTAATTACTATGACTATATACCTCCAACATACGATATTGGACAGACTGTTTATGAGTGTTATTTTGATTTTAAGTTGTAAGATGTTATGATACAGTCACTGTGTAGGTTGTTGTGGACCCCAGGAGGATTAGCAATGCTGCAGCTAAAGGGGATCCTAAACTAAATGAAGAAATAACACATATTGGGGTTTCATAGAAAGATTTAATCCAGTATTGAGAACAGGGTATTTTCTGTATGTACATGCAACACAACATGAACGTACAATAAAAATACTCCCATGTGGATGCTACAACATTGTGTAACTTTTTGGAGCAACACTTTACAGTATAACAAGCATAAAATACATTTAGTGGGCAAGTTTCGACATTCCTTTGCAAACAAGCTGAAACCATCTGGTAGAAAAATGTAGTGAAAGTTAGAGTGGTGGGTCATGTTTATTTATCAAGCCTATTGCTGTTTTCTGAATGCTTACTGAGCTAAACAGATTATTGAAACAGAAAGTTATTTTCCAAAATGCTTGATAAATCCACGACAGCTGACATCTAGATTTAAGAATCTCATGTGCTTTTTAGCATTTCATTAAATATTCAATGATTTTTGTAAGCCTTCTGGTGAACATTAGTGCCATTACACCTGTGTTTTCACTGTCACACACAACCGCAATGAAGCTGATCTGACTTGTGTGACTGTTTTGCATTAGACTTCACTGGTGGGTGGATGATCACAGTCCAGAAAGTCTGGCTGTGATAGTTGTCTGTGGACATGATGCTGAAAGGATGAATTACTCATTTCCTGTTAGCATTAAAGTGACAAAAAAAGCTTTGGCCGTGCATCGTTGTGGTTCTAACGACTGATTATGTGCAAAGACATGAAGTAAGGTGCATTCAAGCAGATGCAAAATGAGCAACTAAGTGACACAGAAAAAATGCATTATTCAAATCATTGCCACAAGTCAGGCTCCGTGTTGGTCTTTGAAAGAATTCAGAACATTTTTTTTAAACGTGGAAATACTCAAGCCTCGGAGAAGGGACATCAAAGGCGAGAATATAAAGAGTAAATACGTATCAATACTCGATACGTGTACAGCTATTCCTGTTCTGCTGTACTGTTTCTGCAGTACTGTTTCAAATGTGTGTGTACATTATTTATGGCAACGCACCTCATTTCAAAAGCATTATGTGTTACACAAGGAGACAAATACCATAGGCAACAACATCAACAGTTCCATTGTCATAATCGAGTACAAGTTAACCAATTAACAGTTATTGGATGCTTGATAGTTTGGCACATGCAATGGAATTTTAAAAACACTGAATATTGAGAACTAAAACATACGCTGTATCTTTTTTTAAGGAGCTTCATTTCATCCCTTTGTGATTCCCTTGTTTTACTTTTCAAAGAAATCTTTTTGCTATGAATTTCTTATTTGGACTAAAAGTTGGACATCACGCCTGTGTCTGGGGCTTTGGTCTTGCTTCTAAGAACTTGTATCCCATTTTTCCCATAAGTCCTTTTTTCCCCGATACCTGCTGGTTTCATCATTAGCATCTGATGTTGTAAGTCTTTGCTGGTTTCCTGTGTAACATAGAATATCATCAGCGTAACGGGAAACATGGGTCAAGAGTCAATGGACTCATTAGCTGAAGAGTTTACTGTATTTGTGACAATCCATACTCTCACCTGTAAAAACAGGTATCACTCATTGTCTTCTTACTTGGGTGTTCTCAGAGTGATAAAAACATAGATACAGTGTAGCTTTTTGTCTCCAATGCCTGACTGATTGTTTAGTATCATCAACAAAACAGGAAACATTCAACAAGCTCATCAGGTGAAAAATGAACTGTCATTATGAGAAATGATTGTTTAATGATTCATTTTCTGATTATCTTGATGTATTCAATGGCCTAAAAATTACATACGATGTAACTTTAACAAATGTGCAAGCAAAAGTGCAGACTAAAAATTCCACTAGAGTGACTTCAAGGTTGCTTTCACTGCGATGTTACAACAAGAGGTTGCACTGAATTGCATCAATGGACAGCAGAATAAATAGACTCTCTTCACAATATCTTATTTTACTTAGGTCACCCACAGAAAACCTTTCTCATCTTATTCAGTGTAACATCTTTTTCATTCTGTTGCTCTGTTTTGTGCTGTGCTGTCAGTCAGTCAGTCTGTGAGTACAAAAAGTACAATCATCACACCCCTCATCATGCCATCCCTCCAGAGTCCTGCTCCTGAAAGTCCCAGGGGCAAACATCCACCGTTTTCCCCCCACTGCTCACTGCAGGTTTGTAACTAGTACTCAAAGAGCTCTCTTTCTTCTTCTCTGGGGATTTTTTAGTCTGAGCAAAGCTGGTGTGAGAGGGCTCTGTCTCCCGGGAGTAAACCTCTGCCCTCCTGATTTCCATTGCTTCTGGGTCTCTGGTTGAGCTTCTCCGCCGCTCAGAAACAGCCATGCTGAATTCCGATGATTGGCTTACGCGTCTCCTTTCTGATTGTGGCTTACTGGAGGAGCTACGCCTTTCCCTACTTTTCTCCTTCCCTTTCTCCTTCTCGGCTTTGTGGTTGGACGAGCAGGAACCTTTCCGTTTCTTCTTGTGTATGGTGGGACTGTTGCACGACTTTTCCTGCTTAGGTGAGAGTGGAGCAGTGTAATCCCACGGGCAGATCTCAACCATCAGGGATGGTGGCTGCAAAAGGCTCCCTGTGGACTTGGAGTGATCAGAGTGGAGCCCCTTTGGTTTCCCATCAGTGGGTGTAACACTTTTCTTACGCCTGATCCTGTCCGGGGAGATGGAATCGGAATCTCCTCCCATTATGGGTTGCTCTTCAAACTCCCAAGGACAGACATCGGGCTTAAGAGGGAGAGGTGACCTGGGTGGGCGCGCTTTCCGACTCTCCCTGCCCTCATCCCGTTCTCCTCCTTTATCTTTGGAGCGCCGTCTGTTGGAAGGGGATTGTCCTGCTCTCTGCCTCTGCTGAGATCGACTTCCTTTGGAGATTCCAGAGCTGCTGCTTCCTCTCCGGCCTGAGGTGGTTTCTACAGGAGCAATGGATACATGTTTCTGGGTCTTTGCTTCAGAGGGAGTTTGAGGTTCATCCATGTCCCAGGGACAAACCTCAGACACATCATAGAGGCTCCTGCCGGTCTCAGAGCAAATGGAGGGCTGGCTGCCACTCACCTGTTAAAATAAAGCAATAAAATAACCACTCAGCAAATCCGTTTCTATATTGATCACAGACATTTCTTTAATGATCAAATACTTTTGTATGACTCAATTACCTGATTCGTGGTTTTGTTCTAGCTACGCTTTAATGGGTGTCTCTTATTTACTTTTATTTTATTTGCCAGTGTTGACTGACTCTAAAATGAAAGGTTCTCGAAATAAAGCCCCAAACTCAACACCAGCTCCTTTCAAATAAAGTTCACAGTCCTCAACACAAGATAGTTACTCCTCAGCTGGCATGGAGATATGTAAGATGACGTAATATGACTTAGGTTTTTTCATGTTGTGATAAGTGGTTGTTGACTACAGATACTACATGTGATGTCATACAACATTTCAGCCTTCCTGTCTATGGAGGTGCTGCTTTTGGGATACTCATTTCTTGGGTTTTTATAAGATTTGTAGAAAGTACTGACTTTCTGTAACTCAAAATGTGCTCAAATCAATATTTTTATTCTGACAATAAAATATCTCTGTGAGGTCAAAGTAGTGAACATCTCAAAGATTCATACCACCTAACTCTAAAGTTCCCCATAGCTAAATGCAATTCACCTTCTTTTGCCTCATTGTGTGGGTGTTCAAGTCTGTACCTCTATTTTTAGTTCAGTCTTTCATCAGTTTGTTTCTAGTCGAAGCAGCAGGTGTTTCCAGTTACAAAGATCTGTTTAACTCACTGTACATTACTTCCAAACGCCAAATGACAGAAAGTTAGCAACTAGCCAGAGACTAGAAGAACATTTGGCACCAGCAGGGGGGCAGATATTCCTTCAGGAGGGTCAAGAGACCAAAATTAAGATAAAGAGAGTGTGACATTGGTACGAATTCACTCAATGTGCTCCATATATAGCTTCAGATGTAAACAGCCATCTGTTTGCTAACAGTAAAGGGGGCATGTGAGTGTGTAAACAGCTTATTCTTTGTCTGTCAATTAGCCATAAAAGCAGTTGTTGCAAGTTTAAGACTAAAGGCCAGATGTTTCAATAGCCCAGCCCATGAGGGAGTCCCACCATAATGATAAAAGCAGTCCTTGTGGATTTGTCAGTTAGAGCTTAGTACTAAGCTCTTGCAAGGATTTGTGTTTCTTTGTGGAAAAAAACAAAAAACATCTGAATATCTCAAGCCTACTTCTCACATACATTGTGCTCTGCTCTAAGTAACTGTGGTTGGAAAATTTACTTCTGGGTAAAAGTTGTGCATCTTTCGGCATGGTCATGAGTCTGACCTTTTTACCTGCATTGCCAGGTATGTGAGGATAATCTGACTGAAGAGTTGAAAAGATAATAATGCCTCAGAGATATCTTAATTTCTTGAAATGCTGGGTGGAGATTGTCTTCCTTGAACTAATCAGAGCCACTCGTGCCTCTATTTGTGAACTTGTTTTCTTGGGGCAAAACTAGATTGTGGAAAGATTGTTTGTCAAGCAAACTCTGTGTTTCCACTGCAATGTGTGGTCCGTTTCCAGGTACCTATATTTTTAATAACACATATTCATTCGAGACTGTCTAGACGGTGTTTATTAATACATGAGAAAACAGAGACTGACCTAAAACTGCAATTTTTATTCATTTTAAGGAGAAACAACATCCACTGAGGTAAAACGGAAAGTTCTGGGGAAAGCTAGTCAGTGAGACTCAGATACGATTTTGAGGTAAGAACTTTTTATTCTAAGGTTTTTTTATTGGCAGCTTTAATGATTTATCAACTAAAATTTCTTTAAAAGAGCTAAATAAAATAAGGCATGACCCAATCTTTAATGACAATTTGTTTAAATTACCTGTTGTTTCATGATACCCATCTTCATGGGTGTCTTGGAGTACTCCACTGATTGGCTGATGATCATCTTGGGGTAATGCTCGGGTGTCTCGTCCACCTCCGACAGCATCCTTTCGTCCTGACCCTTTGGACCCCTCTTACTGGCGTCCTCCACACTTTGCGTCTTGTTGGTCAGCCCTGGCATCTTCTCCTTTGCACTTGCAATCACACTCAGAGACTTCTGCATGATGGAGGTCCTCAGGTGGACAGGTTTCTTCTCGTGTGTTAGGTTGTGAACGCTGGCTGATTTCCAGAACAGTGGAACAGACTCGGTGGACTCAGCTTGTTCCAGTCTTGGTGGGGTCGCTGGTTCTAGCTGCTTCTTTGTATGTTTCCGTCCAATCAGGGAACCAAGAAGAGATCCTTCCCCACCTCCTCCAACCGGAGTTGTTTTGTCTCCTGCAGTCGAGCCAGTTTGGCTTCCGGTTTCTTCATCCTGGTCACAAACGTGGTCATAGCTGAGTGACTTCTTCAGGCCTATGACTTTGTTCTTCAGGGAGTCATCGCGGGTTTTGCCTATGGGAAGGTTAAAACAATAAGTTTGCATCAAAGTAGGATGGATTTACTGATATTTTCATAATTTCTCTTGGTTTAAGGTTGAGAGTTTCTACTCTAGACTCAGACTACGGTTCTATGGAGTTTAGCACAAGTTTATGTTGTTATTTTACACTGCAGCTTTAGAAAGTATTATTCGTTATGGACTAACAGCCAGGTATGGTCACTTGTCTGTTCAGTTGAAATACACAGATAACTGTGATGATTGTTAACAAAATCATGGGGATTTAAAAAATACCATGCCTCTCATCTATCTAAGTCTGTTCTTAGACATGCACAGTGTCTGATCTGACCCATATTCTGCTCCTAGAGTTTCAGCATTTACCCTGTGGGAGAAGATTCAGGGTCCGTCAGACTAGGCTGAACCTCTTTAAATGTTAATTTCTGCCAATGTCCATTAAGATTCTGAATAACAGGTTATGTAGGATTAACATTAA
Organism: Tautogolabrus adspersus; assembly: GCA_020745685.1. Classification (NCBI taxonomy): domain Eukaryota; kingdom Metazoa; phylum Chordata; class Actinopteri; order Labriformes; family Labridae; genus Tautogolabrus; species Tautogolabrus adspersus. The sequence goes on from CM036544.1 coordinate 9,544,380, forward strand.
CTAGACAAGTTGCATTTCCCTGCGGCAAATGCGTGTGAATGCTGACCGCCGAAACGCGTTGCGAAACGCTGCCGAATGAATGAAGAAGCAGCAGAAGAAGCGGAACGGCTCTTTTGGGAGCTGAGCCAAAAGAGCCAGCTCTCTGAAAAGAGCCGAACTTCCCATCACTACGAGCCAAAAGAGCCGGCTCTCTGAAAAGAGCCGAACTTCCCATCACTATCATAAATGCATGAAATTGTCAAAATGTGATCATAAAATTCTGAAAATAATCACACAATATCCTGATGCTTTCCCGGGAGCTGTTCACAAATTTGGTGAAGTTTGATCAAACATTTAGCGAAATAGAAAATGTTTTGCGTACAGTAACGCTCACAGTAAAACGTTTCCTGTCTTCACGGGCTCACCGTTTAACAGATCCTATCGAAATTCGATATGTGGGGTGTGGAGTATGTGACCAATGTCTGTACCGATTTTGGTACGATTTGAGTAATGGCTCGATGAGTTACAGCAGTTAAGTGATTATGCATACTTTGAAAAATTTAGAGTGAGGCACTTCTGAAAGCAAAATGTTTCATATCTCACCACATGGTGGCGCTATGAGTATCATCGTTTAGTATGTTAAACATTTTACCATTAGGGACCATACTACAAAGTTTGGATACTTTAGCACTTTTAGTTCTTGAGTTATGAGCGTTCAAAAACGCATCTCATAGGATTCAATTCATATTTTTGCATTTTGAAATATTCATATTAAATCGCTGTACCATCGTAGCATCACTAAAAGTCATAGCCCACATCTCCTCAGCAAACTCTACCATTTCCAGTTGGAACCGTGTTTATAGCACAAACCGTGTAGGAGGAGATACGAGCCGAAAAACGAATAATAAAATTTAAAGATTTGGATAACAATAACTAACTAATTAATGATCACCTCAGGTATTCTCTGCTACAAGCACATTCACTAACCTGAAACAAATACTTGTGGTGTGTGATGGTATACTGACTTGCTGCAGATAACTGTTTTTCTTTTTTCTATCTGTGGTTAAAATGTTAGTTTTTCTCTTAGAGAATTTGATATATCACTGTAAGAAGACGCAGATGTACATATTAAAATGCGTGAATGCTTTTTCCATTTAGCTGCTTCGTTTTGAGGTAGTAGCATTGTTCATGCTTGTTTACTGTCACACTGTAATGGCTTACATGGTCATGTGATTTCCAAAGAGTTAAAGATACATTTGCTGTCTTTTTCCTACCATGACATGTCATAATTTCTGCTTTGAAAAGGAGAAAGAAGTACCATGGTGACTTGGTTCAAATGGGTTTCTCCTTAAGGTGCTGCGGTTGCTGCCATGCTCACTACCATCGTCACGACTGCACTGCCGGTGTAGATGCATTGTCTCTGGGATCTCTGTTATGCGTTTCATCAGGGAGCGACCCAGACCTTTCTTGGAGTTGCGTTTCTTTTGGAGGTGAGGGTTGTTGGCGAGCATCTTCTTACGTTTATAGACTTCCAGCTGGGCGTACAGCTTCTTCAACTCATCCTAAAAAAGGAAAGGAGACTTTTAATGTTGGGCTTTGAAATACCTTATTAATCCATATTTTGTTGATCAACTTTCAGATATGGATTGGTGTCTGAAACAAGTATCCTGATAACAGGAGTTCCACAGGGCTTATTGCAGGGCTCTCTGCTCTTCTTTATATATACAAGTACATTTGGTGCTGTTAAATAGTGTCATGGCTTCTCCTGCAATTGCTATGTTAAATGCTAAGCTAATTTCAATCTTTTCCCCTTGCCGCCTATCGGACATATCAAAGGGGATGTCAAGTAATGTAAAGCTTGGCCTGGATAAGACAGAGCTGTGTTGTTCAGGGGTAAGGATCCCCTCACTGGGACATGTCCATTGATTGTTCTGGGTTATACATGGAAGTGACTCTCCATGACTAAATGGGTCAAACATTGCAGCAGAAGTCCCAACCTTATAATAATAGCTACTTTCTCACCAGGGAAAGTGCCCAGGTGCTTATCCAGTCATTTCACATCTACGGTCTGCACCACTGAAACACCCTCCCTGCTGCTTATACATCAGTCAAACCTCTCCAGCTTATCCAGCATGCATTCATCATTCTGGTATACAATCCAAGTTTCAGCACAACTACTCTATGTTCACTATTCTTGCTCCAACACAGAGCTCATATAGTAAAAAGAAATGGAAAGCTGCTCTCAACCAGTTCCAAACTTTGGTGCATACAGGGCAGTAAAGCACTAGGGCTAGGCCCTTCTTCCTAACTCTAAGCCATGGACGAACCCTTAAACCTGAGGACAGCAGAGTCACTGTGCAGCAGGCTAAAAACACCATCTTGTCAGACTTCATCTTAACAACTCTTGCTAGGATTAACTAATGCCTAAGTAAATTACAAGTACAGAAGGCCTAGCACTTAACATTCAAGTTACTTGTCTCAAAGCTTTACACACCCTCTTTCCGATGATGTCTAGCACTGACTCCTCTTTTGAATGCACTTAATGTAAACTTTTTGGATGAAAGCTCATTCTTCTGCCTAGCGCCCTTATCCCAGGTTGTTAAACAGATGCTTTGTCACACCCCTTTGGCATCTCTAAGATGCACATTGAAGTTGTTCTTTCTGTCTAACACAAAGTTAGCGTGAAACATGTGTTTGGTTAGATTTGACAAAACAAAATGTATGGTTAAAGGTAAGAAAAGAATCACAGGGTAGTTTATTCCTATAAAAGGTCACTTGCTTTTGGACACCAGACTTTAGCCCCTGTTTCCTTTGAGAGGATCCTGGCTTATCTACCAACTCCAATTGGTACTCCAAGCACCTTTCTAAAGCATCAACAAGAGCAGTGTGTCTAAGCATCTAATAGTGCCTCCTATGAGTTTATATCAATATAAGTTGAAGACCTGGAGGGTCCCATGTAGACTTCACAGGTAACGTATGTGTCTGTATGAGACACCAAGGTCTGTCAGTGGTGTTGTGTTGATATCTTACACCTCAGGAATGTGAATGTGCTGGCTTTGCATTGTATATTCAAATCATAATCATTTCCTATGTTTAATAAAGATCTGTCTCATGCATTGCATTTTCTGTTAGTTTTATATTAAGGGAAATATGGGAGTAAAGCAAACAGGTTTCTAAATGATACTTTACCCGTATATCCTCAGGGTCCAGACTATGCTCACTCCAGGCCGAGGTGATGCTATTGTTGAGGTAAGAGCCTGATCTCCCCATGTCCAGCTCCTCCTCATAGGCCTCAATCGCAATGTCATCCCTGGCCTGAGTCCCTTTGGTCAGGAACTGAGAGAGACGGAGAGAAAGGTTAAAGAATGATATCAGTGAGGCTGCTGGATGGCGAGAAGAGATGTATAATTGGAAATGTAGCCCCTCAGACAGTATTACTCAGGCCCTCTGTGTTGAACTCCTCTGGCCTGATTTATTGTGAGAGAGACTAACTATGTTGCTTAAAGGTTTTATGTTAGATGGGCTGGAGATAAACAACATTTTCCTGCAGCAAAATATTTTCTGGTATAGATTTTATGTCAAGAAAAAAAGTTACTTTCCTGCCCTGGATCAACTTTTTCAAGGAGATTTGTGTTTTGTACTATTATTTATTTACTATTATTCATTTCTGCGTTCAATAATTTCCAGACAGTTGAATACCTCAGATATCGGATTAAGATTTTATATTTAATTAGGGTGGTTGCCAAAGGCAGCCACACTCTTATTATCTCCAATATTATTATTATTTTTTTTATTATTATATCCTAAATTTGGGCACGCTACTCCTCCCACAGCGTTTGCGCCACACACATGAGTAAGGTATCAAAACGAGCGGCTAGGTCCAGAATAGACTGCTATTACTATGTGGAAACCTACGGCATACGGTGTGGACACAAATCGACTTTTAGAGAGAAAAAATTGGCCAATTTTTCCCCATTCAAAGTAGATGGCAAAATTCAAATCCTAGAGTGTAACTGCCAAAAATCTCAGTTTTGGAAACACATTTGTAAATCGCCATCCTGAAGTCCTTGTTGCTCGCATTTACAAACAAAATGCATCAAAACAAAGGTCTGAGTGTCCTCTCACTCATAAAGCAAACAAAAATTAAATAAAATATTTCAGTCTCCCAGGGGAGGCATTTGTTTGACAGTCACGCCCCACATACACATACATGGGGCTCTCACTCTAACTCAAGTCGAGGATTTCACAGTTTTGACTCATGTTTTGAAATCGCCACTGTGGTCACAGTCTGAATGCTACATTAAAAGAAAATAAATCTAAACGTGCGCCTATTTGTGCTGTCTCTCACAGTCCAAACAGATCGGTGATACCATTTTTACTTTTCAAGATATTTGACGTTTTGTGGGCAGTGGTAAGCCCATAGGAATACATTGATGGAATGTTCGGTCTGTCAGTTGGGCAGTTGGAAGTTGAATGTCAATCAATCAGCAGCAGGTGTTCAGTGATGACATCATCGTTTGAGTGTGATATCTTCACAGCTATTGGCTAGTTACACGGCCTCAGCAACCGACTATGTCACATGGCAACAGTAACTTTGGCCAATGTTCAGGGCTAGAGTGATGACATCATCGTTTGAGTGTCATAGAGTTCTGAGATAGTTTTAAAAAATCCCAAACAAATTGCTCTCCTGACCACAATGTTCACCCCACACAAATAAATGTACCCTCAAAACGTAGGAAAACTTGTCCTCTTTCACCCATTACGTTTACAGGACTAAAGGTGCAACTATTTTTACACTTTGAGCTTCAAAGCGGCGAGTGGTCCAAATAACTCTCCATCTGGGGTAATGTTAAAATTCACCAGAACTCTTCTGATCAAACCTCTTTGGACTATGTTTTTTAGATCGCTGTGGTTCCCACATTTCTTGGATCCCAGACATACAAATCACATCATGGCGTTCAGCTACATGTCCTCTTGCTCACAAAATCATTATTCAGCCACCAACTCTTAATTTGACCCCTTAAAATTAGCACTTTTTAGGGAGACATTTTCCCTTCTTCTCACTGTCTTAGCTGTTAGCTCACTGCAGTTAAAGGTACAGTATGTAAGATTGCATGCTAATGTTTACATTAAAATATCTAACTTCTATTAAAAATGGACTAAACCCATGTTATATATATTTTTTAGTTGAGTACTTACATCACCTCAAATATTTCCAACAGTTATTGGTGGTATCCCATGAGACCCTGCGAGTAGCGATGTCATCTCTTTTGTTATTGTTTTGATTGAGAGCCCCCTTGGGCAGATTTTACATACTGTACGTTTAAACACTCTTAATGCAGTCTCACACACACACACACACACACACACACACACACACACACACACACACACAGCAACCACCCTTCACAATTTCTGCAGGAATTGTCTAGTTTTTTTTATTATTATATCCTAAATTTGGGCACGCTACTCCTCCCACAGCGTTTGCGCCACACACATGAGTAAGGTATCAAAACGAGCGGCTAGGTCCAGAATAGACTGCTATTACTATGTGGAAACCTACGGCATACGGTGTGGACACAAATCGACTTTTAGAGAGAAAAAATTGGCCAATTTTTCCCCATTCAAAGTAGATGGCAAAACTAAAATCCTAGAGTGTAACTGCCAAAAATCTCAGTTTTGGAAACACATTTGTAAACCGCCATCCTGAAGTCCTTGTTGCTCGCATTTACAAACAAAATGCATCAAAACAAAGGTCTGAGTGTCCTCTCACTCATAAAGCAAACAAAAATTAAATAAAATATTTCAGTCTCCCAGGGGAGGCATTTGTTTGACAGTCACGCCCCACATACACATACATGGGGCTCTCACTCTAACTCAAGTCGAGGATTTCACAGTTTTGACTCATGTTTTGAAATCGCCACTGTGGTCACAGTCTGAATGCTACATTAAAAGAAAATAAATCTAAACGTGCGCCTATTTGTGCTGTCTCTCACAGTCCAAACAGATCGGTGATACCATTTTTACTTTTCAAGATATTTGACGTTTTGTGGGCAGTGGTAAGCCCATAGGAATACATTGATGGAATGTTCGGTCTGTCAGTTGGGCAGTTGGAAGTTGAATGTCAATCAATCAGCAGCAGGTGTTCAGTGATGACATCATCGTTTGAGTGTGATATCTTCACAGCTATTGGCTAGTTACACGGCCTCAGCAACCGACTATGTCACATGGCAACAGTAACTTTGGCCAATGTTCAGGGCTAGAGTGATGACATCATCGTTTGAGTGTCATAGAGTTCTGAGATAGTTTTAAAAAATCCCAAACAAATTGCTCTCCTGACCACAATGTTCACCCCACACACATAAATGTACCCTCAAAACGTAGGAAAACTTGTCCTCTTTCACCCATTACGTTTACAGGACTAAAGGTGCAACTATTTTTACACTTTGAGCTTCAAAGCGGCGAGTGGTCCAAATAACTCTCCATCTGGGGTAATGTTAAAATTCACCAGAACTCTCCTGATCCAATCTCTTTGGACTATGTTTTTTAGATCGCTGTGGTTCCCACATTTCTTGGATCCCAGACATACAAATCACATCATGGCGTTCATCTACATGTCCTCTTGCTCACAAAATCATTATTCAGCCACCAACTCTTAATTTGACCCCTTAAAATTAGCACTTTTTAGGGAGACATTTTCCCTTCTTGTCACTGTCTTAGCTGTTAGCTCACTGCAGTTAAAGGTACAGTATGTAAGATTGCATGCTAATGTTTACATTAAAATATCTAACTTCAATTAAAAATGGACTAAACCCATGTTATATATATTTTTTAGTTGAGTACTTACATCACCTCAAATATTTCCAACAGTTATTGGTGGTATCCCATGAGACCCTGCGAGTAGCGATGTCATCTCTTTTGTTATTGTTTTGATTGAGAGCCCCCTTGGGCAGATTTTACATACTGTACGTTTAAACACTCTTAATGCAGTCTCACACACACACACACACACACACACACACACACACACACACACACACAGCAACCACCCTTCACAATTTCTGCAGGAATTGTCTAGTTTCATCTGTTGTCTGCTGGGGCAAACAAAATCGGAGGCATCAATATCGTAAATTGGATTTTTGTTTTTTGAAAAATAAAGAAACCTGCAATCTTCTGTTGTGGAACAAAATATAATACTGAATACTGTGAATAGTGTTAACCTCATAAAATTATTTATAAACACATTGATTCTAATGCTGGTCATTATTGACCCACTTATGGAAGAGTATAGGGTCCAATCACTTGTGAATCTAAGGGTAACTTAATACTGATGCCTTTTTTATGACCTATGGGGGTAGGACGAGCACACTGACAAAATAGTCCTTTTTTTTTTTTTTTTTTTTTTAGCATAAGTCACCCATAGACTGTAAATAATAATGGATGCAGGAACCCTGGCAACAATGCCCCACCCAGTCAGAGTACTCCCTGACGTCTTAAGGGCCTTTCAGATAGGACGCGGTGGGTGCTGCGCGCCGTTGTCAAGCCCATTCATTGTCTATTGTGTTGCTCCACGCAAGAGCGTAACTGCGTTCTTGTTGAGCTCAGTACAGGGTCCCGCTTGCCGTTCTTGCGCGCTGCGCGGAAGTTAAACATTTTTTAATAGATGGGAAGATCAGATCACAACAAACGGTGTCCCACTTTCCTGAGTACCACCGTATTTAAAGTCTGATATCTAAACAAACTATTTAAAAAAATCCTGCTGTTTTGATCATTATGTTATATACAGTCTATGATTTCACATCAAATATTCACAGTGAGTGATACATTTGACTTTTTAAATAAAGCAGGTGGAGATCCTACTTACACATGTACAGGACAAGATCAGCAAGGACATAAGAAGTACCTCTTTTTCCACAGGGGGGGCCAAAGCCAACACAAACCAAAAGTTCCTCACAGGAGCATTAAGTTACTTTTGTGAAGCTGAGTTCATGTATTCAAATAAAAGTGACTGTGTTTAATTAAAACGTTTCTTGAAATGGTACTTTTGGAATTTAAGTGAATGCAACTATAAAGCAGCAAATTCTGTATTACAAATCCAAATTCATGCAGCTCATGTTTTTTGGGCACTACACTCCTCCTCACTCTTATTCCGGGGAAACAAAAGGGGAGATTAAGTTCGGCTGTGACAATAAAGCCTGAAATTAAGAGTACTGTATGATCTGTAATGATGTGTATGATGTTTTTTTTTACTTGATTTCATAGCCAAATTGTTTAGTTTTGCTATAATAACAAATCCGGAAACAAATGAAGACCAAATATTTATCCAAGATTCAAGAGCATACGCTTGGTGAGATTAAAGTTCTTCCCGTTGTGCTTAATTATCCCAGAGTCCTCGGCTGACTTGTTCTTCTGAGGTGCCCTAATTAAGAAAGAATGAGAGAACGCAGAGGGCTGATGGTGTTCAGCATTTCTCACACAGCGGGAGAATTAACTGTTTTCCATCAGACTTGAGAGATTGCACATAAAGACACCCGCAGGAGTGCTAAGCTAAATTACAACACGCGCTAACGCAGTTTGAATGAGTTTAAGGTAATGGTAGCGAATATTTGCATTTGTGTGTGAGTCTGCGTGTTCTAGATCAGTAATATCAAATAAACTTAAAATGATTTATGGACTGCTGTGTGTACAAGCTAAAGTAAAGCGGTGGCCATTATGGAAATCTCTCAGTACTGATGTAATGTCACCTTCATTTAAATGCAGGATTTTGAAATCCCTCTCATAAGAAAAGTATAACTTCTGCTTTGATCTCGTGCAAACTTTCTATGGATGTTCCTTCATATGTACAGCTTTGTTTCCCAAACTAGTGAAGTAAATATCTGACACTATGAATGTGTATTTGTGCCTACAGTCTATTAATTTTGAGCTCAGAAAATATCTTTTTTTCAAGCACATACATTTTATTTTGGATAGTTATTACTTTCATGGACAAACTTCCTCACAGGAATAATGCATGCTGCCATTATCAGCGCAATGAGAGTGAGTGCTGTCAGATGGGGCCCTATTAAGGGGGTCTCGATAGTCCCCTACTGGCCTGGGGTCCCAAACGGTTGCCTACCTTGCCTGTTGACAAGCAGCGCCTCTGTTCGGCCCCTTTCCAACATTTCATTCCCCACTCTCTCCTCCCAGTTTCCTACTCTACCTACTGTCCTCTAAAGTCAAGGCAAAAAGCCAAACAATAAGTTTAACAAACAAAAAATATTAAAACAGGTTAGAAGTTTTGCTCAGTGGTTTCCAGCCCAGCTATCAGGCCCCTCCAAAGTGTCACAAGATAAATCTGAGGTGTTGTGAAATGAGAACTGGGGTAAGAATGAAGAATAAAAATGGTTTGCTGAAGAGCATAGATTTGAAAGTTATATCAGGGAAATTTTCCTACCAATATTTTGGGAGGTCAGAATTGTCCATATGAATTTTTGAGTGAAGGGAAGTATAGCCGACAAAACATCCAACCAACATCCCAACTCGTGTTGTTTTGTCCCTATAAGTGATTAGACCTGACCTATGACTTTGTTTCTGCTACCCAAATGTAATTCCTTTATGAATTTTCTCAAATGTATTTATTTATTTGAAGTTTTGTGTAGTGTTACCTCTTTTGTAAACAAAAAGCTATGTCTATTAAATGATATGAGAAGTTAAGAAGGACCACGCTGTTATCTTTTATCAGGTCACAAGCAGAATGGTTGGAACAGCAGATGAATCTCTACGACGTTTATTTTATAAGCAGATCCCTTGTCTATCTAAAATCTTATTTTTGTATGTTATTACAGTGTTTTAAAATCAAAGTGGAGTAAAAACGACTTTGTTAATGGGAAGGGGTAGAAGACTGAGTTTAATAAAAATCAGCTTAAGGCCAGGTCTTAAGTAAATCTCTGTTACTAAAGCCCAGTGTAAGCTACATACAGTACTGAGATTGTTCATGAGCTACAGGTATGAAGCTTTACCTTTGGAATGAGCAGCAGGCCCAGAGTCACGGTCACACTCAGGTGAGTGTGTGAGAAGAACAAAAGGAGCATCCAGTCAGGGTGCAGCCCGGGAACCAGAGAGAACCTACAGAAAAACAACAACAGAAGAAATCCTGTTCAATCAGCTTCATCAAAGTTTATGTACATGAGAAACTCAGCAGTGAAACGACTTTGAGTGTCTGTGAAACATCTTCAGACACACATACAAACACTGACATTAAAAGCCGCCTTTTGGTGATTCTCTTGGTGAGGAGAACACAGTAAAATGTACCTAAACCAAGAGGCAATACTTCACACACTGTAAACAGAGGTATTAAAGCAAAACTGGGGGGTATTGGAACCAGCTGGCTCTATAGGAGGTAATATGTGAAGGTTGTGAAAAATGTGTTCCACTTGACATAGTTTCAGGGTGTTGTAGTTTCTTTGTTTTGAGGCATGATACACTTTGAATACTTAAAACTGTAGACACGCCAGAATAGATGTCTTACATGCGTTTATAATAATTCACCCATACACATACAGCAGCAGCCATTTTCCCTGACTTTCCTCTCAGGGCGGGAAGCTAAATGCTGTAAAAAGGTTAATTTGGTATGTTTCAGATTACCTTAGGGAATGTGACAAAGTGCTGATGCTTTTTAATTTGATTGATTCATGAATTTTCTGTTCCCTGATTGATCAACACCCTGAAAGACAATGTCAAGCAAAAATCATGTGTGGGACATTGGGCAATATTTAAAGGTTAGATAACGTATGTGATAAATAAATGTAAAGATGATTCTGTGTATTATTGTTTCCTGGTTTATAGCAGACCAAAGGAGATTTAAGACTTGGTCCTTGTGTTCTACTTCTGGGGTTCTGGAGAGTTTGAATTTAATACCAGCAACTCGTTTAGAAATAGTTGGGACAGGATCATGTTTACCACTCTGTTGCATCCATTTCTTTTCAAAACCGTTTGAAACTTTTGGGTCTTGAGGAGACCAATTTCTGTAATTTTTGAAAGTTTTTACCATTCTTACCACATGTATAAATACTGTAAGCAAGGCCTTCTCTGAAAAATAAGTTGTCTTTTTAGCATCATATGTTTCTCCAAAACCAATATATGATTGAGCATGAATGGTACCTTCACAAATGTGCAGGTCAGCCATGTCATGTGCAGTAATGCACCCATGACCCAGATGCAGAGAAAGCATTAACGTTCCTAGATCTGGTTTGTTCAGTATACAGTCATGTACTAGAGTTTCAGCTAGCATTTGAGAATGATGCAAAGGAACCGTGCTCACACAAGCTCAGCTGTCATCACATCTTTGTACATTCATGTTGATTCTGCGACGGTGTAATATTGGTGTCCCAGTCTGTGAATACTAATTGCGTTTGACGTTGCGGAAGCACGGCACAGTGGGATCTCAACATACACACGCACGCACGCACGCACGCACGCACGCACACACGCACAATGCCTCTGCTACTACCTCCTAAGACGATAACTTTGTCCCCCCATCATACATCTGTGACATTTAGATTGAAGGTGAAACGTCACATGGGCGTACATATTGAAGATTGGAAAGGAGTTGTTTTCTTTGAGCTATTTTCAATCAAAAATGGGGGTTCCATGTTTTTAAAATAACCACATCGTTTTTTATTTATATTTTACACAAGGTTCCAACTTTTTTAGGAAATGAGGCTTTACATGAACTGCTACTCTCTACAGTGAATAAGGTGTGATATTGATGCTTACCTGATATAACAGGCCCTGATTTTACTTCTCATAAAAGAACATCCTAGATAATTGATTACACTCATATTTAAAACATCGACTGATCTGAGACTGTATCCTTGCAGCCCTTCTCCAGTTGTCTGATGAATTTAACATTTTAAATCTTGCCATGATTAAGATTCTGCTCGTTGTTTGTTTACTCCCTTATAGACATCTGAAAACCTTTGAAATAAGAGGATATAGTCTGGCATTGATTCATTCTTTGTTCAACCTTAAATATTTAAAGAAACCAAATTGAGTGTTTCAGAACAACGACATTTGTCCCATCTGTCCCCACTGACTCATTCCAGACATGTGCAAAATCTACGTCAGTCTCACAGTAGTTATTCTTGTATCCTGTGGCTCTTTTGTAACACTTAATGCAATCATTCCAAATATTGTAGCTGTTTTAAATCACAGCTTTCATTGTGTTCAGAATGTAAAAGGACATAAAAGCCTTAATGAGCTCTAACAAGTGACGCTTTGGCTCTCATTTTGGATGAACCAATCAAAGCCACACACAATGATTAATTAATCAATACAATTATTAGACAATCAAACTGCATATTGTGGTTTTTGTGCAAAATGTTTGGAAAGATTTCTCATCCAGCAAAAAATGCCAAAGAGTTGTTTCCTTATCATTTGTAAGCAGATTTACAGGTTATTGATTCTCTGTTATAACTCCCAATAATCACACACTTATATTTCCAGAGTGGGCACACGTCCCTGAATCTGTTAAAGGTACAGTATGTAGAATTGCATGCTAATGTTTACATTAAAATATCTTAACTTAAATTACAAGTTGACTAAACCCATGTTATATACATTTTTTAGTTGAGTACTTACATCACCTCAAATATTTCCAAAAGTTATCAAAGCCAGAGAAATCCGTAATTTAATAGTTGTAACGTGCCGTGTCTTGTAGGCGGCCGCCATGATGAGCCGCCATGATAGACACGAAATGTTGATCGTTGTCAAGGAAACACCGGATGTTACGTCAAAGACGGCTACATAAGCTAGCGCTAGCTGCTACTGAAAGCTGCCGTTCTGTCGCTGTATGTGCTGCTGTGATAAAAACGTCATGTAAATTATACTTGGATACATCGTCAGTACACATATTGTCTTTCTCAGGTCGGTTTCGCCCGTTTGTATTGATTCAACAAGGAGTTTGTTCGTTTTTACTCCCATGATACACCGCAAGCCTCGACGTCATCTTTTGTAATTGTTTTGATTGAGAGCCCCCTAGCGGCGGATTTTACATACTGTACGTTTAAGCGTAATTATTGAAGTGGACTTTAATTTGAAAAATGATTAAACGGAACATTTAAGTTATTTTTGGTACTTGAATTCAGTTTGCCAAATCAAGTCAGCAGACCTTGTTTGCTCCTGACTCTCTGAAAAGAATAGACTGCCCACCCTGCTGTTATCCCTTTTTTCAACTCACTTATCTGCATCATCTGTGATGTAGCTACAGAGGGCAGGGAAAGAAAGTCGCATTTCTTCTCAGGCTCTCATTGGCGAAAGTAGCTTAGGAGCAGTAAATGGAAGGTCCCGATTGGTCAAATGAGGTGTCAGTCAAAAGGCCACTAGTCCAGAGGAAACAGTTGAACAGTGGACAGACAGTTTAAATCAATATGTGGATCTTAATGGATGTAATGTGTTTACTGGAATTGGATCATGGTGATGCTTGCAAATGCAATAATGAAGGAGTAGTAGAGCATCAGACTGTATGAAAAATGAATCATAAAGACGTGTTTGTTTGGCAGTGGTCTGACAGATACGTAGATTGTGGCTCTTCTGTTGGTTGGATCTTGAAATTGTTTACATGTTCTGAATCACAGTGACGGAGATGATGAGAAAACACACTTACAGTCTGCTGGCAGGCTGTTGTTAACAGATTAACAAGGATACATTTTTGATTAACTGTGCCCACCTCTGCATATTTCAAATGCTGTGATTCAGAGTCGGTTATCTCTCAACCGGAAGGTTGGGGTTCGATCCCCAGCTCCTGCGACCACATGTCAATGTGTCCTTGGGCAAGACACTTAACCCCAAGTTGCTCCGGCTACTTCGTCGGTGGTGTGTGAATGTGTATGAATGGATTAGCTAATACTGATGGACACTTTACATAGCAACCTCTGCCATCAATATGTGAATGGGTAGGTGTGACCTGCGGTGTATAAAGCACTTTGAGTAGTCCATTTACCATTTAACATAAGATATCCAAAACGAGATTTTCTGTGTACTCACCACAAACAAACAGCGGCCTGCACTAGTCCTTTCTTATCGAAAGGGTTCACTAGCAGACGGACTATGCCACATTTCTTTCCCTAAAGCAAGCAGGAACAGCATGATTTATAACAGCTCCACACCTCGGATGAAGACGTACCTATTGAAGTTTCTCAACAGATTAAAAGGCTGTGATCTTTTCCTTTTCTGAGCACAATGGACGGCTGGAAGAAAAATCAATCAGCAACTTTTATAAAGGAGAGAGTGTGACGATGGAAGTTTTTGCCTGAGGCTCCTGTGAGCACAAAGAAAACCACCTGAGCAGATTTACTCCCACTGCAGCAGGATTGAAAAAGTTTCTTTTTCTTTAGGAATTTTGAAAAAAGAAAGTGTGTATTACTTCTTCCAGCAATCTTTAAACTGCTCAAGTCTTTCAGCCCAGATAGTCAAAACCTATAGACATGACAAATAGAAACCAGCTTGTGTGTAAATGATCCAGATGTGCACAAAAAAAACCAAGGTGTATTATGAAAATGTAAAGTAGGGTGGCTGTAAGGATGTTTGATGCATGTTTGAAGTCTCTGCAAGCTGATTGTTCATGCAACACAAACCTAAAGCAGCTGCCTGTAGGAGAATCACATTCATTCAATCTGCCTCCACTGTGCTTTCTTCATAATTCAACACAGGTTGTCTTTAAATATGTAATAAAATGAGCTCATCCAAACCAGATTGATGAGAAGTTTAGTTAAGACTTGAGACAAACTTGTGAAACATTGTAGCATACTCTGTATCTGCGTTGTTTTGTGAAAGATACCAAGTCAATTGAATTAAAAAAATGTAACCTAATTATTATTCTAATCATTTTTGGACACCCCTAGCTGAAAAAGCTTATAAACAATACTGACACATTCTCACATTGTAAAGCTGCGTGCTGTAGTTGTGTGATGTTGCATTGAGCACAGACTTGTATGATTACTACTTAGGTTAGATAAGCAGTAAGTATGGTAACCTCTTGATTTATGTACTGCATACTATATGCGTATTTCTGTTAGCTTTTCCATTTTCGTCTCTGGGATTTTTCAAAGGAAAATGCTGAGAGCATGTTTGACAGAGAGACTTTATCAAAGCTGAGTTTTTCTTCAGCAGTCTCTGCTGGTTGAAGAATAAATGACTGAAGACAATCTGGAGAACTTCAGTTGTAACTTTTACACAACCAACTACTGAGTCAGATCCACAACATTGGCTAAAGTCCGAGCAAATAGTTACATAATTCAGAAAACACTTCAGCCTTAGCATGTATCTATAGTTGTGCTTTAATGCAAGGGATGTTTGTTGTTATATTGGCCTCCTCCAGCTCTTTTTTGTAAGATATTTTGGGGCCATTTTTGCCTTTATTGAAAAGGACAGCTGAAGAGAGACAGGAAATGTTGTGAGAAGAGAGACATGCGACAAAGGGCCGAGGCCAGATTTGAATCCATGGCCTCTGCGACATGGACTAAAGCATCTGTTGTTGAAACAGATGCCCGCCAAAGCTGCAAAAATAAACTAAAAGGCAGAGTTAGAGTGAGTAAAAAATGATAAAATCAAATAAACGACTATAAAAATGAGAAAAACACCATAAAGTTGTGGGCAATAACGCTCTAGTTTTCCGCAGTTATTTGATCAATCATTCTTAGTAGTCGATATCATTTGTTTTAAATATCATATTGTACTATGATAATGTAATCCTCCAAAGTATTGTCCATGTGGAGTCCAAGAAATAATTCAATGAACCATATTCAGGGTATTTCAGAGCAAATATAAGACATTTTACTCCAATCAAAAGACATGTACGATACTCAGAAAGTTGTCTTACTGAGTACATGATGTAATTTCCACCTCTGTGGGTGTGATATAAAGGCAGACAGACAGTTACAGCACACAGAGGGCGTATTTTGGGCTCTGGCTCAGTGGATCTACTGTGTCTCTGCCTGGGGAAGACATTTCTTATTTACTTCCTTTCAACTGGCTTACACAAGCACTCGGCTGCCTCTGTTTTCTCCCTGATGAAGAGGGTGACTGAACTCCCTGCCTTTCATCTGACATGTTCAGCATTGTAATTGCATTGCCTGCTCTAACAGGAGAACACCTCCATGGTTATGATTAAACAACAAGCTTGTGCAGCATGAGCATGTAAAGACCTCTAAGCCTCTTGCTATTGTTCACGCTATTTCCTCCTCACTGTCACAGAGATGTTCATGGGGAAGAGTCCACTGTTCCACAGTCTTAGCTTTGTTACATTTCTCATTTATGCCCCTTCTCTAGCTCCTCATTTTATCTCTCCCTGTAAACACTAGGGATGTTCCTAGTGACTAATTATACTGTTGCTTAAACAGAAAATTTAATTTGGTCTAGTCGACTAATCTAAAGGGAAGAAAATAATCAGAGAGCAGTCCAAATTGAAAGCAATTAATGTAACACTGCTAAAAACTGTCCAGAACCATATTGCATGTAGCCTATTTAATTACTATTTGACACAGATCATCACATTCTTCAACAACAGAAATTGAAGACTGTTTTGGATGTGCATGGTTGAAATGTGAGGCACTCTGTGGATAAGAGCGCTGCAGAGTGCTCACTCACATCTGGAGGGAACCGGCTGCACTGTGAGAATGACCTTTTTTGATTTCTCCAGTGCATTCAACACCATCCAGCCACAACTGCTGGGAGAGAAGCTGCAGATAATGGGTGTGGACGTGTCTATCACCTCCTGGATTACTCACTACATGACAGACAGCCAGACCACAGTTTGTCTGACCGGGCAGTGTTCAGTCTGGAATCGTGGAGAGTAGTACAGGAGCTCTTCAGGGGACTGTGAAAAAGCTTGCATTTCCTTTTCTTTGAGACCCTCCAGATCTTAGTCAAATGCCTGAGATCCACACAAGACTGCATGCACAGATCCCGTTTGAAATGATTAGACCGACCTTAAATTGGGATTCCTCCTAACATCAGTGACATTGGCTGTGCCCTTGTGGATATATTTGAGGAGCGGACAGGAAGACATCACCAGCTTTTAAAAGTGGAGACAAGGGAGATGGTGAGTGACTTCAGGAGGAAAAGGCCAGCTTCACCACCGCTCTGTGTTCTGGGAGAGGATGTCACTATGGTGGAGGAGCACAACCTGGGCGTCAACATCACAAGACTGAACTGGAAGGCCAACACTGAGGCTGTGTACAAGAAGGGGATGAGCCGACTCTATTTTCTGAGGAAGCTGAGATCATTCAACGTGTGCAGATCGTCTGTTGCGGCCAGTGCACTGTATTTTACTGTGGTCTGTTGGGGGAGCAGCATCAGAGCCGCAAACATCAACAGACTGGACAAGCTCATTAAGAAGGCTAGCTCTGTTAATGGCTGCAAGCTGGACTCTTTGGCAGTCTTGACGGAGAGAAGAACACTGAACAAACTGTTATCCATTATGGATAATCCTGACCACGCTCTGCATCACCTGCTGGACGGACACCTTCTCAAACAGAGAAGCTCTGCTGTCACAAGGACAGACACATTCAATCTTTCCTACCCAAAGCAATAACTCTGTACAGCAAAACAGCACACTTCTGGCGAGCAGAGACCTGTGATCCTGATCATCTCTGTTTTGTTTACATTGATGGTTACTTAGTGGTTACCTAGTGGTTACTTAGTGGTTACTTAGTGGTTACCTAGCAGTTAGTTACTCATCCGTTTCCCACTTACTAATCATTAGCTACTCTAGAACATGTGATGAGGAAATACTCACTATCTACCCATTACTTAGTGGTTACTTAGTGGTTAGTTTCCCTTTAGTTTCCCACTAACTATGGAAAATGTGTGTACCTTATTGTAAAGTGTTACCGAAGAACAAACTATGATTAGTAGGTTGTTTTGGGTTTATAACTACTTAAGAATGGTTGAACATGAGCCGGGTGAAATTGCCCCTAAGACCCTGGGTGTGACTAAAAAACAAAGACCCTACGAGCGATGTAAATGCACATCGACAACTGTGATCAGTGTTTAGCACATTTACACCTGTGCCTCCCAGTAAAGTATATTTACACGTATGTTTACATTCAGTTATACACTTTAGTTTAATACACTTTACAGACTTTAGTTTTAAGCTTTTAAGTCTCAATGTACTTTATTTGAGACTTTATAAGTAATGTTGAGCTAAATTCTGGATGCATGTTTGTATTTTATGTTTTTCTTTCTTTAAAGTTGTTAGGGTTTATTTACTTTGTATTTATTCTTCTGATGCTTTATTTTCTTTCATTACCTGCTGCTGTCACACCACCATTTCCCAGTTTGGAATCAATAAAGTCCATCCATCCATCTAAACAAAGCTAACTTAAGCAATGCTAGCTCCCCCTGCATTCGGTTCTCCTTGCAGGGTAACGTCCATGCCTGTGCTGCATGTGGTTACGAATTGCTCCAGTCCAGTGGTTAAAAAATAATTTACCTGTGCTGCTCCTACAAGATGCCATCTGTCCACTGTGCTGGTTTAAGTCCGGGTGGTAGAGTGGGGAGAGCAGTTCCATTAAAAGAGCTACAGCCCCAGTAAGTGGTGGGTAGCTGCATCCCAGCTGAACCACAACATTTAACCAACATTGTGGGCATTAGCTTAACCGACCAGTAATTATTTTGCTAGCAAGGGTGACCATTTTTAACCCTTTAGTCGGTTACCCAGCATATTCCTAGTTACACGTATGAGGAATACATTGTTTGTTTGAAACCTATAGTTTTTGCTTTGATGTGTGGCGTTCCTGAGGGAGACCCACAATGACACCTTCAGAAATGAAGCCCTGGATGCCAACCCAAATGTTGGTAGAGCTGAAACACCTGGAAAAGAGCTCAACATCAGTGAACCATCCTGGAACGAAGTCCAAGAGGTGGTGAAGAGAGCCAGAACTGGATCTGCCCCAGGCCCAAACAATATACCCTACAAAGTATACAAAAAGTGCCCGATGCTCCTTCGGAGGCTGTGGAAGCTATTTAGGAGAATCTGGAAAAAGGGTAGTATTCCATCATGCTGGAAGAAGGCGGAAGGATGTTTTGTCCCAAAGGAAGAGAACTCCTCAACCATCGACCAGTTCAGAACAATCTCACTCCTTAGTGTAGAAGGCAAAATCTTCTTTTCAGTATGTGCTAAAAGGATGACCTCATATATGACTGAGAACGGATATGTTGACACCTCTATCCAGAAAGGTGGGATTCCAGGCTTCTCTGGATGTCTGGAACACACCGGAGTCCTTAGCCAGATGATCCGGGAGGCCAAGGCAAACAAAGGGGACTTGACAGTGGTCTGGCTAGATTTAGCCAACGCATATGGATCAATCCCTCATGCCCTCATTCACGCAGCATTGGACCACTACCACATCCCTCTGCATATCAAGGGAATTATCACCAATTACTTCGGAGGCATCCAGCTACGGTTTGAAACAGCCAAGTTTACAACACAGTGGCAAAATTTGGAAAAAGGAATTGTAACTGGTTGCACAATCTCCCCCATCCTCTTCATCATTGGAATGAACCTCATTATTACAGCTGCGGGAAAAGAAGCCAGAGGACCAAGAATGGAATCTGGCATCCGACAACCCCCAATAAGAGGGTTCATGGACGACCTCACTGTGACAACCACAACCCATGTGGAGGCGAGGTGGGTGCTGACAGCTCTTGACCATATGGCAACGTGGGCCAGGATGAAGTTTAAGCCTAAGAAATCTAGGAGTATGGTGGTAAAAAAAGGTAAAGTAACAAACCGGTTCAAGCTGCAGATACAGGGTGAGGTCATTCCATCAATAGAGGAGAATCCTATCAAATGCCTCGGAAAGTGGTTTGATGATTCACTTACTGACAGGAACAACATCACCAACACTGAAAATCAGACAGAAGAATGGCTGAGGAGGATAGAAAAATCAGGACTTCCGGGGAAATTCAAAGCGTGGCTCTACCAACATGGTCTGTTGCTGAGACTCATGTGGCTGTTGACTGTATATGCAATTCCAATGACAACCGTGGAAGGAGTGGAGAGGAAGATAAACAAGCACCTCCGAAGGTGGCTGGGAATCCCTCCAAGCTTCACTTCAGTAGGCCTCTACATTAGATCAGGACAGCTCCAACTACCACTGTCATCGGTGGTGGAGGAATTCAAGGTGGCAAAGTGCAGAGTCGTAATCACTTACAGAGACTTCCAGGATGCACAAGTCACCATGGCGCACATCTTGTCAGGGTGTACAACATCACTCACCCAGGGAAGATACAGATGGCGCCACAACAAGGTGCTCATGACACTCGCTAACACCCTGGAGCAGGAGAGACGCAAGAAACGCCAAACACATGGGAAACCAACATCATCAATTAAGTTTGTGAGGGAGGGAGAAAAGCCATCAACCACAGAAAGATCATCAAAAAACAACCTACTACAAAAAGCCCAGTCATGGGACATGAAGGTAGACCTGGGAGGAAGGCTGCAGTTCCCCCAGGTCGTCCAGACAACTCTGAGGCCGGATGTGGTTCTGTGGTCTGAGGAGGGGAAAAAGATTATCCTGATCGAACTTACAGTCCCATGGGAGGAAAATTGTGACCAAGCCTTCGAAAGAAAGAACGCCAAAAACCAGGACCTGTTGCATGACTGCAGGGGGAAAGGGTGGCAGGCATGGCTGTTTTCAGTCGAGGTCGGCTGCAGAGGATTCCCTGCCCAGTCTGTGTGGACAATGCTCACAGCCATTGGAGTGACAGGAAAGGAGAGGAAGGTAGCAGCTCGCAGGATGGGGGAGGCAGCAGAAAGAGCCTCTTGTTGGTTATGAAGCAGGAGAGAGGAGCCAAGCTGGAAGCCAGGAGGAGGAGATGGGCAGTGATTTGGCCACCACTGTCGACCCGCCAACTGGAGGATGTTACTGTTCAGGGTCGAAACATCCAATGAAGGTTGGACACCGTCTGACGACATCAACTCCTCCTGGCCAAGGCTACATTCACCTGAGGTGAATGAAGGGGAAGCATCTTTGGATGTAATTATTCTAGTGTCCAAACTGCTAAGGCATTTGAGAGCTTAATGTTGTGTTTTATCATGTACAGGCAAAAAGTATACATTTTGAAAGCTGTGACACAATCAATCAAATATCATCCTTGAATGCAGCAGAAAACTGAACCTGAATAATCATAGGCGCTACTGATCTTATTATCTATGCTGACTGTTGTTGTGCAGATCAGTTCTCCTTTATCAGTGCTTCCACTGCCTACATGTCGAGGAGAAAAGCTTGCTCTATTGTGTATTTTGTGTGCTTTGTGTCCACCTGCTTGTATCTGCATTCTGGACTAATACGTTTTGAACAGAGATAAATCACTCACCTGGATAAAGAGGGATTTCTTTTCAAGACTCTGTTTCACAATGAAAATGTGAAACTATGGATGTAGCCAAACCATGAACTTCTGAAATTTGCCTTCTCCCCCCTTTCCCTCACCCACCTGATGATGTGGAAGATGGCTGATAAGAGGAGCTCATTGTAGATTGCCACAGCCATGTAACGCGGCTCATGGAAAGCTGAGGGTACGGTGCGGACAGCATAGCAGAGATACACACCCCACAGCAGGAACAGGAACTCGGCTGGAAAACGAAGAAACAGAAAACAAAATGGTCATAAGTTGGGTTATAGAACTCCAGTTCCAATTTTTAGTAGAGTTCCAATTTTTAAATAAAGTACCAAGATCAATTTAAAGCTTTAATTAATGCTACAACATTTTAGACATGCACTAATGTGTTTTATTTGCTCGTCAGGTTAAAAGACCAGCACACACTCATGTCTCTAAGTGGAGTACAAAGCTTGAGCTTAAAGGCCTTTAGCTTAGCCTAGCATAAATATGGAACATGGAGAATTACGTAATCAGGCTCTTTCCAAAGGGAAACAAAGAAAACATGTCCAAAAGCACCTTGTTGAATTACTAAACAAAGTGAAAAGTTAAAATGTGTACCTCAGATTTGAGCAAATAGCCAAAACTAGTATTTCAGTTTTAGGTCTCTGGTCTCCCATATTTGTCAATTAGACTAACGAAAATGATCTCAATAGAAATATAACAAATGTTCGATAAAAGTTTTGATAGATTTCAACCTGAAAATTACACCACCCACACACTGGAAAAGGGGGCGCGCTAATGCGCCTTAAACACTAATTGCCACCCGACTTCAAGAGAAAAAGAAAAAGACGACGAACAGCCAATCATGTCGCAGGGATATGAGTAGCCAGGCTCCAAGTATAGTTTGTCTGAGAATAAAGAATAGTTAAACCACAATTAACCATCTGGTTTCTACAACTTTCACTCAGGAGCAAAAATCTGCTTTTAAATTTAAAGGAATAATAATTTGACATTTGTCGTGATAATTATCGATATCGACTGATATGATAATCATGGTGATAACATTTTTAGTCATATAGCCAAGCCCTAAATCAGACAAAGACAAAAAATACTCTTCAATGGTAACATTTCTGTTACTTTCACTTGTTTATGTATAGATTAAACAAATGACTCGTGTGAAATAGTGGGTGTTGAAGGTGTTGGTTGACAGATTATTTTTTTCAATTTTTACCAACAGAGTCAGACTAGACGTTTTCAATATTTTAGGTCAACCCCTCTCATCTCCACTTGTATGTTCAAAGATTCTGATCGTCTTTGACACTCTACCCTGAATGCAATCATTTCAAATAGCAGCTCCTTAATTGGATCAAATGCCTGGATTTCACTGTTAACCCTGAAGCCAAAGGGGGAATGCAGCTGCTTCATTGACACTGTGTTAACATATTGCTGCTATCTTCATATCTCACCTATGTTACACATCCATACAGCAATTCAGAGGGAAGATATATTACACACTGAGGTGGCGTCACAGTTATCAACACATTTCAGGATCAACCGTTCAGGATGTGTGCTCAGACAGCTCATTACCACTTAAATCAGCTGTGAAATGAAATTGTAAAACACATCAGTTACAAAAATCAATATTAATCATATTTACAGTATGGCACAGGCAGACACCGCTGGTCATACTGAGCTCATCATAATTTTATTGACATTCATCTGCATACAGATTTAGAGCTTTATGACATTAGGTTCCTCACAGAGCAGGTGCTGAAGAGACTTGCAAATAAGAAAAAGACTTACAGAACATTAAGAGCTAAACAACATGAAACAAGACTGTACGATGCCGTGCACATGAAGAAGAAATGTAATTATGTGTTGTCACTGAATATTGCACAGTGTGAATAAGTAGGAAACTGAATGAGTAAGTTAAAAAAGCAGGTAATAATAAATAAATGGGTAAATACAATAAAAGGCACTGATTGTCCAGTGTAAAGTGTCAGTAATTATTGTCTACAATTCTACAATTCATTTAGCAGACGCTTTTATCCAAAGCGACGTACATCAGAGAGTAAGTACAACACAAGCAAGGATCTAGAAAAGAGGAAACAATGTCAGTAAGTGCAAACGAACAGCTTTGAGTCCGATCAGACACACAAGTGCTGACAGGAAGTGACCAGAGGCAAAGCACAACATTGACGGCTGTTCTTGAGAGCTCTAATCTGTATAGAAACCATCTTCAAAATCATCGTTATCAAAAAAAAAACATCATCATCATCAATAATATTAAAACCATCGTCATCACCATCATTAAGGTCGCAGGTATTCATGAAAGCTTCTTTGCTTTTCAACATTGTGGATATAAGCCTGGATCTGGTTTCTGTGTCCTTTTCTTTTAAACCCCTTTGGGGATCCTGGCAAATTCGTCACCAATTTCTTGTTTATTTGAAGGAGATTGCTTGTACAAATGTAAGGTTTCTGGTCCCTTAGGTGATTTTCACACAGACTTCCCTAGACACTGCAAAAACTAAAACGGCTACGGTGCGAATCTGGAAAGGTCTGAATAAAGTAAGTAAAGTAAGTAAGTACAACTTTATTTATACAGCATCTTTAAAACACACAGTTACAAAGTGCTTCACAAATAAAAGCAATCAAACAATTCACAAGGAGAGAACCTTCACATAAATAAATCCCAATGTTAAGCAGGGCAAAGTTAAGATCATGCAAACACAAAAACAAACTAAAAAAGGGTTTACATGAATGCTCGTCTGCACAGGGAAGTTTGAGTTGCTTCTTGAAACAGGCCAAAGAAGGTATGAAATAATTTGCCTTAGCAATCTCATCATTCATATATTTGGACGCTTTATAACAATGATAACTATTACTGTTGATTTGAAAAAAGCATGTTTTACATTCAAACTGACGTAAATGCAGCTGAAAGGATACTGTTCACTTGCACTGCCTTACCTGACATTGTTAGGCGCTCTTTCATAATGAAAACACATTATGAATAAATATAATTACTTATAGATAAAAGCATATACAGTAAAGTCAACCAAACACATGAGCAGACGGTTAGAGCTGCAAACCTGTTGCTCTGTTTGATGACAGTGAAGTGAGCACCAAGAACTGTGCTGTGTTTGCATCCATAAAGTACTTACTGTGATTACACAACATTAATATTCATGAACAGGCTGAGTCTATAAATCATCACTCATTACGTCCTACTTAGCCTCTGAATGGGGATGCATGGAAAGCTGTTTGCGAGAGAGAAAGGAGAACAATTCACACTGATGCAGATTAATTGTGGATTCAAATGAACCGCCTATTGTTGACATTGTCGATTCTCTTCTGCATCAGCGCTGCTTTTCACTGCATTTCAAGACTAAATGGAACAATGTATTCATTTTCCAGAGGTACACGTGTTATCGTGTCAGCACAAGTGAAAACAAGAGAAAACAATTGGCTACATTTTCACAAGCTCGGCAACAACTGGGTTGTTTGATTCCTCCAAAGCAGCTTTGCAAGGTCATTCCTGTCCTGCAGTGTAAAGCCTCAGCACTCCAACAGGATCCCTTTTTACCTGTTTTCCGTGAAATGCACACAAATCTTAGGATGATACAAAAAATAGGGGTCTGATTGTGCTCTGTGTTTCATTCCATTAAAGGTTCTGTTTTAGTTCCTCCAGATATTCTATGTTCCTCCGCTTTTCTGCCCTCAAATTGTCCTTAACTGTCCTCCCCTCCTTCCTCTCCCCCTTCTCCTCCTCCATCCAGCTGGTTCTGCATCGCTGCCCACATCCGAACAACCTGCATCCTTCACACGCTTCACTCTTCTTCCTCACTGTCTCTCTCTTTCTCTGAGCCTGCCTGTCTGTCAGCTTTAGGAGGCAGAAGAAGCTTCTCTCAGGGATCCTTCCTCTCACTCTTTCCAAACAGGATTAGTCTCCCTGCTGTCAGACCGGCTTCAGCGAGGTGCCCATCACTGCCTCCTGCTTAAAGACACAGTCATTAGGAAGCTACTGTAACACAAAAGCAAGGCTATCTATAATACTTTAGGGATACTACCTGCAACTTTTTACCAATAAAATCAATCTTCAGCTTGAGAAGGTTCTAAATTAAGGTCAGTAAGATTATCTTCCAAACGTCCTTCGACACAAGCTGGTTCTAAAGGGCTAAATGTGCTTAATCAAAACAAATGAGACACTGGGTGGCACCTCTTCCCCTCAGTGGGAGTTCAGCTTCAATATGGCTGTCCAACACTGTAGAATAGGAATAAATAGAATGAGACTTCCTCTGAGTTCCACTTTGGATGAATTGACTCGGTGTACATTTCAAGGAGCCATATTACTTCAAACCGTCCTCTCAATTTGTGTGCAATCCATTTCCCACCTGCACCATCAGCTTCTGTAAAAAGGCCCGCACAGTTAGAAAAGATGAGACCGATATGGAGCAGCTGCTTTATTGACAGCTCAATTCTGTGAGGCTGGAGATTCTCTGTTTGCCTCATTTTGTCCATCAGTGTCTGAACTGTGCAGGGTGTTTACCTCTGACCAGGCTGCACGAATGCCTCAAGGCTGTTCAACCCTCTCAGTTCAGTTCAGCCAGCGTGCTGCCACTACTCTTCTAAAACTAGTTTTTTAGTAATGCCACAAGTTAACAACTTTTTTTTTTTTTAATTGTTTGTGTAATTTCTTGTAGCTTAATTTAAGAAACCGATCCAATCATATTAAAAAACTGCAGGCAATATTTATGATGTCAAAATAAAAGCATATACTAAAAGGATTGAATGCCACCTTAAAAGACTTTAATCAAAGACCTCCTTAACAAAAAATTTCCGTAGACCCCCAATGGTTTAACTTCTATAACTAACATACTCAGTCCTTCCCATGTCATCATCATTACAGTTGCTAATGTAAATATTTGACTGATTCTTCTGTTATCATACGTAGCTGTTACTGCTAATACTACACATACTTGAACCATTATTAATGACATTGTAGCTATAAGCCTACATCTGTTTTATCCAGTGCTGTTCTTTACATCTCCCTCTATCCCCTCACAATGCTAACACAGTTTTGTCAGTTCATCATGAGTCTGGATCTACTTGAGGTTTCTGCCTCTTAAGGGCAGTTTTTCCTTTCCACAGTAAGTGTTGCCAAGTGCTGTGCTCATGATGGATTAATGTTGGGTCTTTGTAGATAATATAATAAACAGTGAGGTATAGACCTGCTCTTTTTGTAAAGTGTCTTGAGATACCATTTACAATGAATTGGCGCTTTACAAATCAAGATGGATTGATTGATTTTCTGTACTGATGTATGTCATGACATGTTTATTTAGTTTGTTCAACATTGCATGTCATGCAATGTGACTATTACAAATGAGCACATCTCAAAGGCAAAAATATGATGCAGTCCAAATCAGTAGACTGTAGCCCTATTCAGACTGTCGTTTCAAGACACACTTTTTGCAACCCTGTATCTGAATGTCGCAGAGGTATAATCAGGGGGAAAAGAGATCCTTCCTCTGTACTGTCTTCGGATGTAGTAAAAGAGGCGTTACAAAGGCGAGATGAGATCGGCTGAGCCAGCGGGGGAGCGCAGCGCTGTGTGTTTGTGCGTGTATGTGGAGCTCCCTTCAAAGCAATTTGAATTCACAGACTGGAAAAACAAATATTACACTGTTGCAGAATCAATATGAATGCACCAAGACGTAATGACGGCTGAGCTCAGTTACAGAGCTATTGCAGAAACACAGTCTGAAAGGGGCTTTTGACATCCCTGTTGGGTGTGGTTAGAGGTGCAATGAATCATGTTTCTGACCCCACAGTAAAACTGCGGTATCTTGTTTATTTTCCTGGTAAACAAGCAAAAGTAATGTTTGCATTCATGGTAAAAAAAAACTACACATCCAGCTTCATGGGGCTAATCGTTAAAAACTCCATAAGGTACCTCAAACTTATCCATGAATGTGAAATCCTCTCACAGAATAAAACAGCTGTAGTGTATGCAGATGCAACTGGTACGCTGATTCACCTTT
Source organism: Tautogolabrus adspersus (assembly GCA_020745685.1). Lineage (NCBI taxonomy): Eukaryota > Metazoa > Chordata > Actinopteri > Labriformes > Labridae > Tautogolabrus > Tautogolabrus adspersus. Next base: position 9,571,760 of record CM036544.1, read on the forward strand.
GTTGCTCAAACAGGAATGATACATAACACAAATACACTCATCCCCAGAGGGAGAAGGGAGAGAGGCAAGGAGCCAAGGTAACCCAGCTTGGACATCTGCAATCAAGCTCGCCATGAAATAATTCTGTATGTCATGTACATCCCCCGGAGGAAAACTCTAAAAGACATTATTACTTTCTGTGTGGAAAGATGTATAGCTGTGTTTATATGAGTCGGCCTACCTCATCAATTCTGAATTTATTTGTGTTCAATAAATTACTTTGTTTTTCAAAGAAGTTTGTATTAACAAAACAGGGTCAGAAAAAAAGTTAAAAAAAAGAAAAAACATTCTTTGAAATTAACATGTTCCAAGCATTTACAGCCATAATGTTCAGAGTCACAAATGAAGCCCACCGTACGACCCTATCTGAAATATTTCCCCAAATAAAGATTCTAAACTACACTTAGTCTTTAACCTAACCAGAAGTAGCTTTGATCTGAACTACGAGCCAATAAGCTCCACACAGTAAAGTGTCAGGAGGACCACAGTTTCCTCACTTGTCCTGTCACTCCTCATCGGGTGTATCTACAAAAAACAAACACACCACTCATAAACACACACTTACCGACAGCCATCATGTAGTCCCAGCGGTCCAGCAGACACATGCTGAACTGCAGACCCTCGGGGGTCAGGCCTGCGGCAATCAGAGCCCGGCTCAGCTCTGGGTTCTGGCACACAGCGGAGGTCCAGGCCACCAGGAACCAAAGAACAACCAGCAGGATAACCAGGAGCAGCCGCAGCACCCGCCAGCTGGTCATGTAAGGCGTCCTCTGAGCCGTGCGGGAAAGGAACACCTTTAACACCCTGAGAGAGAACAACAGAGCCTCAGTTTATGAGGGACTGCATAATGAGCAGTGTAGGTAAGTATACATAACAGATTCTCCTCCTGTGATTGACAGCTCACACCTCCAGCTGTTGCTCATGTCCACTTTAATTAAAATTAATTAGTTTGGTAGGTAGACATGAGCAGTATCATTCATGTTGTAATTTTTCTTGAGCAGACAGGAGACATAAAACAGAGGGCAGAAGTATGTCTGAAAGAAGAACAAGGACACTCATTTTATAACCTAAAATTAAACAGATATTTGACTTTGATTAATTTTCTTGTGGAAGTTAGTTTTTAATTTTTTCGTTTTGGAACTAAAAGAAAGAAATATACAAACATATGTCTAAATGCATGCAGAGGTGCTTCATCTATGAGCTGCACAATATTCACTATCCCAATCCCACCCATAACCCTCTTTGAAGGGAATGAAGAGTGCAACATATCAGCCAGAATAAATTATAAGAAACAAAGTCTGCATATAAGAAGTGGACCAAACATCAACATCATCCATTTATTTCTGAACCCCAGAGATCTGCATTACGGCGGTCACTATCTTTTTCACCTTTGGACAGATAGGCATTGTTAGGTCTTTTTGGTTGTTGACAGGTTTGCCATGGTAGCAACTTGTCATTCACATATTAGCACTAAAACATAGCATGCTTTAAGACCAATTTTACTCTAAACAGTTTGTAATTTACTAAACGAACGTCATGCTGGATTGACAGAGACTTGAAACTTGTGATTGAGGGTTAAAACTGGTTAGGAAAAGTACTTCATAAATCAAATTAGATGTACAGTTTTCCTCAGATACTGCCTAAAATGCCATGACAGGTGTCAGTGAGTATGCCCACAATTCACCAATCCAACAATTAGTCCCCAAAAAATCAAGTGGCTACAGGTAAGATATGATATGACAATGAAAACAGCAGAAAACAACAGTTTAAATCTGTTGTTTTTAACCAACATTGTGTATTTTATTTTAAGACATAGTTGCACTAATCTGATGGTTATTCAGTACTGGCTATTACTTAAGTCTAGATATCATAATCAGTATCAGCAAGGAAACACTGGTATCATAGCATCCTAAGTGGGAGGTGGGGTCAGTTTCATATCTGGTTTAATGCAGCCTGGCTTCTTTTTGCATATTTGACCTTTATTAATAGTACAGCTAACGAGAGATAGGAAATTTGGGGTAGACATCCATGAAAGAGCCGAGGCTGGGAGTCAAAACCTGCCGCTGATCAGTCGAGTACTGAAGGCTCCATATATGAGACCCCTGCTTAACCGACTGAACTAAAAGAAAACGCCCTAAACATTAGCTTCACTTTTGAAACCAAATTTCTTCTAAAGTCTATGTTTTATAAAGGAATCAATGTTTGGTATAGAGTATAGACAAAGACATCATCTACTCCACTATCACTAACGTCCCCTCTCTGTGCTCCTCTGGCCGCTCCAGACCAGTCTGTGACAAATCTATCTGATCTTTGCATATTCAGGGGGACCGGGCTGTAAGAGCTCTCCCCGCAGGTCACACTTCACAACCACCTGGCGCAGAAAAAAAATCTAATTGGTAATTCTGCCAAGGGAACACTCCTGCAGACCTCTGACCCCCTTCTCCCATCTCAGCAACACTGGAGAGCAGAAAGTGAGTGTGGGTCTGAATAGATACTTCAGCAAGCAGACGCACAGGGAGCAGACCTGATGTGAAATTCAAATGTGCTCATTGGTAACACGTTGTGAGTGTTTGTGAGAGTGAGAGAGTTGTTTGTCTGTGTAGATTGAGAGGGAGCTGAGCTATTGAAAGTGAGAAAGACTCACTCATAGGGCAAGTTAATAACCGAGAGGAGAGAGGAGAGAGGAGAGGAGAGGAGAGGAGAGGAGAGGAGAGGAGAGGAGAGGAGAGGAGAGGAGAGGAGAGGAGAGGAGAGGAGAGGAGAGGAGAGGAGAGGAGAGGAGAGGAGAGGAACTACTACGTGTTAATCATTAAAACTTTGTGATGTGTGTACCTTACAAACGTGCCTTCTTCAGAACTGCTATGGTGAAGGACAGTTATCAGTTTACTGCACTTACAACACTCGTAAATATATTTAGATATCAGTGTGGTATTGCATTGTTCACCTATCTCTCATTATTTGCTACTCTGCTGTGGGATCAGATGAGGTTGGTACTCTAGCTCAGTGGTTCCCAATCTTTTTTCCTTTCACCCTCTTCTATGTAAGAGAAGCTGAGCTCTGAGACCCCTGAAACCTGCTTTTAAAAGTTCAAATAGCCCTGATGTGGAAAAAAACTATATGAAGAAGGGGGAATGAAGGGACTTGGAAAAAGGGAAGGAAGTGAAGAGATACTGAAGCTAGATAAGGAAGTTTAGAGGAGCTGAAGGAGGGAGAAGAGAGGATATGGAAGAGATTGCAATTAAGGTTAACAGACAAGGGGATAACTGGAGATAGGAAGAGAGGAGAAGAAGAAAAAGAAACAAGGAAAAGAGTTAAGGGAATCAGGAGAGGAGACACAAAGGAGACTAGAAGAGGAAAAGAAGAGATATAAAGAAGGAGAAGAGGAGTGGAGAAGAAAACAGGGAGAGGAGAGAATTGTCTATTTTTAGATTTTTTGTTTAGTTTTCTACTTTGGCAAAACAAATTATCATATGAAAGGGATAGAGAAATAAGTCATCTGCTCACCCAAATGCTCATTATCACACTTTTGAATCTTTGCTTTAGTTATAGTGAAGTTTCGTAACAGTACCTGTAGAGCTTGAGGACGACGGTGCCGTACATGATGGCGAATCCCAGCAGGCGGACCCACCTCAGGAGGATGCATCGAAACACGCTGGGATGGAAGTATAGGATCATCACCTATAGAGTGATACAACAGCTTAAGTGTTCTCAATGACTCACACATGTTGCTCAGTGAATCACTTCCTCTCCTGTGCTCCTCCTCTTACATGAACACAGAGAGAATCAGAAATTAAAATTAAGTGGATCTGCAGTGTGTGAGAAGCTGGAGGCAGATTTGACCTTGCAGATTTTTTCCATACCTCCCACTGTATGTTGCTCATATGTCGGCCGTACAAACACAGCAGATATTAGAGTTTGAAGTGTTAGATGATATCTCACTGGTGATATAAAAGTTATTCATGTGTGAATGACTGCATCAGAGTAGGATTTGGATGTTGTTATCAGGGGATATGTCAGGGGAAGTGTCACTGACATATGCAGGGGAGGCATGTAGTAGCATGCACACAAACATGTACAAAAAGCATTTATTGACCTTTCCTTTATCCAGTAATCCTGTCTGCTTTAACCATCAATATTTAAGTATACAGTCGTGAAATTCTTGTGTAAATGTTATTTATTTAAAAAATAGCACAGAAGGTAAACATATCAATCTATAAATCTTGCTAGAGTCTTTAAGGACTAAGAAAGAAGAAGTATTGATGATAAATGCCTCCGGGTAATCAGTGGTTAGGACTTTTCCCCAAGACTTTGTTTACAGAATGGAGAAGAGAGAGCAAAGCTGCTGTGATGCAAGACATGTAACAGGCACATTTGTAAGCTTTGCCTGCATGCCGACATCGGTTTATGTAGATTCACTATCGCTAAATGGATGTTAGACGACCACACATAGGTTCCACAATTTCATTATGGCTGATTTCATTCTGGCTCAGTCGCTCTCTACCTGGATTGTTTTCCTGTGTACAGTACAGGCAATGCCTGCAAAAACACAAGTGGATGATGCTACATGGAAAACAAACACAAACCCATCACCATCCTGCACCTGACCGGGCAGAAGGCTTGTCACACTTCATGGGGTGACACCTGGGGTTGCCAATTAAATTTCAGGGTGCAGGTGGCATGCCAACCCAGGCCACCCCCTGAAATCGCTCCTGGTTAATGTGAAAAAACATGAACGCACGTGACTGTGTGTACATGTGCAGTCCAGAATGCCATTTTAGATTTGTAATGAAACTGAGAATCTCCAGCTTGGCTTGATGTTCGTTTTCCCCCGAAACTGTGAAATCAAAGCATCCATTAGCATTTTTGTTTCTACTTTGTTTCATTTCATTGGAGTGCATCTCATGAGGATGCCACATGTCACGTCTCCACTGACCCGAGTGAAGCTTAGTTCCACTCTCTGCTCTGAAGATCCAGCACAGAAACTTTGTGCTCGTTTCTACTGAAGAAAAGAAAACCGGATTCACTCAACTGATGGATAGACACCCTCCATGGTGTTAAAGCTTCACTCCTTCCTGAGTCAGACTCATCCTACTGTTAGAATTTACTCTGCATAAATTCACATCAACCACAGGATCTCATTTTTTAACTGTTGATAAAGCTTCAACTGATTGTTCCACATGTAAGTGCTTCAACTGAGTCCTCTTATAAATCTTTACCATGCATGCCTGTAGGCGTTAATCCAAAGACGTAGTACGGAGGAAAACTTGAGCATACTACAGACGTGATCAGCCTCTCACCCTCCTACGAGCAGTGAGCGTAGGGTTTACATCAGGACAAATCATTGGCTGACTCATCCACAAGTCCAACTGGCAGGTTAACGCCAACTTTAGTGCCTCACATGGATTTCAATTAATCAAGACTGTAAATAAATGCTGCAGAGAAGCTTGGATCTTTCTCTTATGCCGCCAGGTGATGTCTCCGGCTCATTACTTGTTGAAGGCCTGTGCATGATTGGTAGTTTGAAGCTCCTATTTCTTTATGCATTGGAAACCAGGTTTACTGTGTTTTCCAGCACATATGTCTAAAATGTGCCCTCAGAAAAGGCTTGCAGGTGGGGTAAAGGCAAGTTTCCTGCAGGTTTTACAACACTACATAACTTATATATCATGCTCTGGATCTTCCCAAACTACAGACTGTAAGAGTGTATCTGGCAGCATACTGTACCATATTTAAGTTATTGGTCGGCTTTTTGCTTGTATAGTTATTAGATGACTCATAACAAACATAACAGGATCTTATTTCCCTCCAGGATAGAGATCAACTCTTCTGCTGTGCTAAACTATGTTAGTTCACTCATTCAATTATTTTGCTCTTGCTTTTGCCCGAATTTCCCCTCTGGGGATCAATAAAGTATTATCTTATCTTAGTTTAACATGGTACAATAACCATTTACACCTAAAATTATTAGTTCAGTACTCTGTTTGACAAGTATATTTTACCACATATCTTTAGTGAATATATTTTTAGTTTCTTGCATCCCTTTTTTTCTGGAAATGTAATCAATGTGATATCTGTAGGCTTTGTGTGTGCGTGTGTGTGTGTGTGTGTGTTTGTGTGTGTGTTTGTGTGTGTGTGTGTGTGTGTGTGTGTGTGTGTGTGTGTGTGTGTGTGTGAGTGTGTGTGTGTGTTTGTGCGTGCGTGCGTGCGTGCGTGCGTGCGTGCGTGTGTGTGTGTGTGTGGCAAACCTGCCTCACCTTTTTATATCAGCTGCAGCCACCTTCACGTACAGTAGTCCCATAATACTAATTCTTAATTCTCACTCTGTTGTTATTGTTGGTGTTCTTGATCTTGAAAAATTCCCTTTTATTTAGAATATCAGGTATTTTTATTTTTATCTTTGGATAATGTGATTCTTCATTTCTACAATGGATTGACTATTCACATCCTTCAGTATTTATATATTGATTTTCCAGTCTTGATGAGAGGCTTTTTTGTTTTAGGCTGAAAAAGGAAGTGAGACTTTGTATTGAATGAGAGTTGGTTTGAATTCCAGAGGTGTTATTGTCAATAATGACCAAAAAATGATCTCAACACATTGAGTAGCAATTATATTATGCCTGCAGATGAACTCAGTGGATGCACTAAAAACATTGTTAGGTGGATGTCACGTATTCTCTCACATAAAATCAATAAACTCTTATCAGGGTCCAGGTGTTCAGGATGTTTCAGCCTTTGGGCTAAAGCTACATTTTATATTGATATCAAATCCAAATCATCTTTAGCTACCTTTCGAGGTCAAAGGATTTTTGTGTGTGTGCTATTTACGGGGAATAAGCGAGGTTATGTTTACTGTGAGCATGCTAGAACAATTCACTATTGCATTTATAAACTGCATTAAAGATGGACGACTTGACAGCTCCCCAAAAGTGAAGCCAAATCCATTTTACTATAACATTGTTTCAGTCATCAAAGTTAGTTCTTTTAATGCTGATTCAGGCCTGATATTCACTTTTCTGAGGAATGTAGTTTTCATTAGATATGTGACACTAAAAACGGGTATAATGCCATGATTGACATCTCTGTCGACAAAAGTGGCTCCTGCGTCGCTAAGAACACCTGATTAGAGGTGTAGAGGAGGAACTAGGGATGTGCGTGGTTCGCATAATGAACGGTTTATCACCCTAGCTAGTCGGCACAGCAGTTACAAGTCAGTTAAACAAATAATATTTGTTAAAGGGCCTGCTCTCCCTGCTGTACTATCCAGATGTAAACAAGCGCAGTAAACAGTAAGCATCTTGTAGAAGCGGTGCGGATTGGCAGTATTTTGATCTATAGAAAATACCATTAAAAATGTGTTTAGGCTGTGTCAGGTTAAACTGGTATATCAACCAGACTCATGTGTAACTACACTTAGAACAGGAATACGTTAACCTGCCAGAAGGACTAAAAGCTGGCAGTGCTAGCACTGTTAACGTAAGCCACATTTTGCAAATGTAATTACATTGTTTACTAGCGGATAACTTTGTGCTTAATTTTCTAACTATTTTGAGTGTTTTCATAACTTTAGACTAGTCTGTTAGTCTGTATTTAAATTTCCATTTAACCGAATAGGAAAACAGAAACCAAACATATGCTACACAAGAGTCAGTGAACTTAACGTAGCTGTGAGTTTCTGTCTCAAATCAACACAAGAATCTGTCTTGATGAGGACAGTACTGACCTGAGGGATCACGGCAATTTCATCAGTTAATTATTGTGTGTTTTGATTGGCCGCAGCGATAGTGTCCCTACTGTGCAGACTCTGACTTCAGACAACATCAGCAGTGCCATACATCAGCGCCCCTCACAGGGGGTATGTTGGCTTCCCTTTGTACACCAGGACAAGGAGGCGATGCATTGTTCGTCTTTGTATACAGTCAACCTGTGGCTACTTAAAAGGCATGATGGTAGTTTCTTTCTTTTTTTACATATTTATTTAAAAGGATATTTATCATATACATCAGCCTTGTGACTGACTTGTGTTGTGTTCTCACCTAATATGAGCTGTGTTAGCCTCTCTCACCCCTCCGCACTGACAGGATGTAGCTATTGTTAATGGACGGATGGATTACGAATGCAATATAAGCGCTTCCCTGAGGAGCGCAGCCTGTGATGTATCCCCGCTCTACGCTGCCTTGGCATTAAAGAGACAGCAGCTATCCAGAGTAATTAAGCTTCAGTAACAACAGCACCTGTAACCTCTTTTTTCTCAGAGAAGAAGCACAACATCTGTGAAAAAAGTAAACAAGCAGCCAACCCCGAGGCAGGAGCAGTCTGTCTGTAAGAACACCTAATTGGGAACATGAATAATGGTGTAAACTCTGCGTTACCTCCTACAACAATGTAGAGTACAGAGAGAATAACGAAAGGATAAAAAATTAAAATCTGACAACATATAAGTTTTTCGGGAAGGTACGAAGTCTGAGGATACCAGTTAAAGTGTAATAAAGAAATGTTACAGGGACATTTGTGAACTCATACAGCGTGTGCCTTCATTATTATTTGATATATTTGTTGTATTATCGTATAGTTTTCAAACTGGCGTGATCAAATACTGCATGAACTGTCCGAATAAGAACTTCTAATACTGTCATTAAACTGGCATTGACACTGGCCCTGTTTTCAGGCCTCTGTCCATCACCTGTTCAGTTCAGCTCAGGTATGAAGACACATAACTCTCCTCATGATTAGAAAAATGACTCACAGAAATCAAAGCACTTCTGCTCCCATCTACAATCCTCATCAAATCCTCACAGTGCCAAAGTCTGTCATTGGTATTCTGGTCATAAGAGAGCGCGAGCCAGGTCCATTTTATAACCAATAACAGGATTTAAGTGTGTTCCTTTTTAATGATCCACTAACCATGTGAGTCATTCTGCAGATCAGGATGTGATATATTAGTAGGTATGTGGTGGACAGACAGCTATCTATTAATAGAAGGGATTTTGTTTTATATAATCATTTTGGAAATGTACAGTTATTGCTTCCAAAAAATAATTGCTCCATTTTCAGAGAAAGATCTACAAAATAACAGGGCTTTGTGGAAGAGGGCCTTAGCTTTATTTTCCCTTTTTTACCAGTGATGGCTCCAAAAGAAACTCTGCTTTCCTCAAAGACTGAAATGAGGAGAATGACGTTAGTTTTGTGTCCGTGCATTCATTACAGCACTACAACCAGGAAAACATGGAACTTAGCATCCGGGGAAACGTGTAGCTGGTTTTGTCTAAAGTTTAAAAAAAAATACCAACACCTTTAAAGTTATTGGTTAACTCACGGTCTGTTAAGTCTGCAATAAAAACAATAATCTGTGTCCTAATAGGGAGGCTTCATGCTATAACCATTTCCTTGTTGACAAGCCTAAAAACGTTTGTTGGAACTACTCACAGAGGGATAGTTTGTTTTTTGAAGTGGGTTGTGTGAGGTGTTTTTCAATAGTAAGTGTTTTAGCCACAGGAGATGGTAGTCGGCGCTAGTCAGAGTCCCTGCACTGAAGCTATACACCACTGCGTACAGGGCTGGATTTACCCCACAATTTTTAACACTATTTCTAAGAAAGACACACCAAAAAAACAGGTAGGGGTAATCGTCCACTTTATCCAGAAAAGTTTTATTTTAGCACCATTGTGCAAATGCAACGCCAGGAGGACAGTGTTAAAGCATTTTTAAGCATAAATGAATCCTAAATCCTTTCTTCAGAGCAGTTCATGTGCAGCTCCTAACAGGGGCCTGGCTTCAGCTCCACACAAATACGTGACTGCCATCAAACTGTTTGTTTCACCCCAGAAAAGGAGGCAAATATTTCCTCCAATTTGAAGCCTTTCTTTCCAGGATTTACTCATTTATTTTGAGGCCTATATATGAGGACAGCATTACAACCTAAATACACAACATCCACATATCATCAGCATACAATGATGATATGGTGAACATGCAAGCAAACAGTGATTTAATACACATCAAGCACATAGAGATTAAAGCTACTTTTTAGAGTCATTTGTCTTGCAACTTCATTACATTTAAGTTCAGTATTTTCACTTCTTTCAGATTCGTTTGAGGTCATCATTATTTCCATGGACATTTATTTATAGACATAACTAGGTGTGGCTGATTTGACTGAAACGGTTTGCCAGGAAGCTAAAGGTCCTAAATCCACCTCTTTACATATTTCTAGGTTGACCTTAAGTTAGACAGCATTTCCAATATGGAGCGCCACTGCAGTAACCAATGGGTGACATCGCTGTGACGACACCAATGTTTTATACAGTCTATGGGTTGGCCTCAATGCGCAACCTACTTTCACTTTTCATGAAGTGTTCTTTATTCATTGTTAATAAAAACAGATTGACGGAGCAGATTTGTGCCTTTTAGAGGAAATTGTTATTAATAATCTTCAGTGTCTTCTCTCATGCTTCTGCCTCTACAGATCTAATTGCTAACTTGTGGTTAGGATTAGCCTCCTGCCTGGCACCTTCATGTCTTTGCCTGCTGGGCAGACATCCAGCCTCCCAGCTCTCTGGTCTGCATCACAAACCAGAACCATGAATCTCTCCCTCAAAAACAGGTAAAAGTAGGCCATGCTGTTTCTGACACCCACAAACATGAATACACAATGCAGTAATGCTACCCATGCATGAATGCACATGCAGATAGTTACATAAAATATGAAGTTTTAAGCCATTTAATTTATAATCCATCCTGCCTATACACACACACACACACACACACACACACACACACACACACACACACACACACACACACACACACATACACAGAGACAGACATAAAAACACTGTCACACCCTTTCCGCAGTGCTTCCCGCGTGGACAACATACCCACGGGAGGCTTTAAAATAAAAAGCCACATTTTTATTCTGCCCTGAAGAGAAGGTGGCCCTCTTGGTTTGCATCCAACCTCCCATCCCTCCTCCATCAATTAATCAGCAGATGTATTTTTAAAACAACTTGTGCTAGAACTTGATGGACTGTTTAAAAATGCATTGAGCAGCAGAAGCGGAGCAGCTGCAGCAGCGAGCTCAGCCGAGGAGGTTGCTTGTGGTGGCAGCATCAAGAAACAGCAGCGGCAACAAACGTTAAGGCAACGAGAAAGGAGACAGACACAAAGGTGAGGTGCAGGGAAAGCATGCAGAGGGGTAATGAAAGGAAAACATGAGGGGAGAAGGAGAGGAAGAAAAGGTAGAGACAGGCAGGTGAGGTGCAAAGAAATGCAGAAAAAAGCAGCAGAGCAAAGGGAGGAAGAGACGCTTGAGTGTATCCAAGTGCGTGTGAACATAAGAGAGTGGCAGGGTATTTTTGGGGAGCTATTATTGGTACTTGAGATATCCTTAGGGCTGAATGGGGAAGATGGAGAATAGATGGATGCAAAATCAAATCCAATTTGAGTGTAATGACTGGTCACACAAGGACAACCCTACAATACCTGGGGCCTTTAATCTGCTGCAAGACAACTGCCAGACTTCACACGCAAATGCTAATATCTTTCTTATAGTAACACTCCAGAAACTTAAGAAAAAAAACCTTTATCCCAAGAGTCATCCGAGCACTCTGAAGCTCTTTCTTCTCAACAGATTTTATATTATTTTTTTTAAAATGGCGAACATCCAGCCACCAGGCTTTGTGTTTGAGGACAGCTTTGGATCACTGTTGGCGGCCTGTGCGAGTATTTGAAGGGAGCGAATCCCCCGGTTCCATCAGATCTCATCGACGCAGGTTTCTTCCATCTGTTTCCTTGCTAAAGATGGACTTCTGACGCAGCACTCCAGGTGCACTGTGGGTTGAGTGCACAAGTGTAAACACACATACACACACACACACACACACACACACGTCGACAACACACATTGGCAGAGACCCACATGGACCTGCTTACTCGTACAGACAACAGAAAGGCTTGCAAAGGCGCACACACAATGAGACTCTCGTACTACTCATGCCACCAACTGTGATGTCCAACTCTCTGTTTCTGTCCAGCCAAGAATCACAAGCATAATACAGTACAATACAGTGGAGTGTAGTATTATAACAGCAGCCAGCTGTCACTGAAGAAGTAGCAAGCATGGTTTACTGCCTAATGTATTCAATCATTAATATCAACAGAAATACTATTTTAGAGAAGTTACCTCTTTGCCTTGTTAAAATAAATGTATATAAGGTTATATCCAACACACGCACACGCACACACATGCGCACGCACGCACGCACGCACGCACGCACGCACGCACGCACGCACGCACGCACGCACGCACACACACACACACACACACACACACACACACACACACACACACACACACACACACACACACACACACACACACAGAAATTCACACACTAATGGCTGTAAATAGAGTGCCCAATACTTATCCCATTCACACACTCACAAGTTGTAAGGACACTTCGACAGAGGCTCTTTACACCTTGTATTATCGTTCCTTCTAGCTGATCTGATAACAAGTGGATAGCATAAACTCTACGACCAAAAAACACAATGTGTCCTAAAGACAGATTGAAATCTGACAGCTCAGACCACATAAGGGGGTCTTTACAAATGTTCAGGCACAACAGTAGTTCTGATCTCTGAAAGAGTCTGAGCATCTGACTCCTTATTAATACTTTGCCGCAGTTACCACCAACTCTCTGAATGCGGTAATATTTCCCTTGGACTGTTCATGGCTGTTGGCAGTGGTGTTTGTTATTTGGATGGTTTTTGAAATGAAGGTTATTAGCATAGAAAGGGATTCCTCTGCCCAAATGTTTTCATAAGGGTTTAGTAAAATATGTTCACATGGTGTAAATTTACATACTTACTGTAGAACTGTCAACGTGATTTAAACCAGGTGTAAACAGGGCATTGTGGAAGTTCTCATGTTAACTATGTGTTGCTGATAAAGTGTCTCTGCTGTGCCTTGAGTTCTGGGACCTTCATTATTGAACCAAACTTGCTGAAACCAACAGTAACTATCAGAGTTACTTCATCGGGACTGATAACTTAAAGAGGACATATTATTCCCCTTTTCCACCTTTTCAAACAGTCCCCTGTGGTCTTAATGAATCATCTGTGCTGTGCTTTGGTCAAAATATAACATGAATCAAGCAGCAGAGGAGGTTTGTGACCCTGTATAAACCAGCTCTCTCAGAGCGCTCCGGTTTGGTGTGTGTGTCTGTTTAAATGCAATGAGCCCCCCCTGAGTTTTTCCAGTAGACATCACTCCTCTGTAACGGAATAAAAATGGCGGACCTGCTCAAAAGTTTTGCTCTAGGCTGGGGGTGGAGTCAAAAGGTGGAGAAAACAAGGGAGGGGAGGGTATTTTTTTTTTCCACAATCCAACTTGTGATGTCACAAGGAAAGCAAATTTGAAACGGAGCATTTTTCTCTCTGTTGTAAGACTTATGCAGACCACAAACAAAGGACTGGATGGATTCATTTCAGATTTTGTGGGTTGATAGACACTCAGGTTACCCAAATATATGTTCAAAAACGCTGTCAAAGTGGATTTTTCATAATATGTCCCCTTTAAGGCATTAAAGTGAACAAAGACACAACTGAACGACTAGCAGACTGATTGAGTAGAAAGTGGGCGATGATTATCAGGAGGAAGACTTACTGGGAAGTAGAGCAGTAAAGCCCCGAACAAGATGGCTTCCAGGAGAATGAGACCCGATGTTCGGATGCTCTGTAAGTGAAGAAAGGGAAAAAAGAATAAAGACATCAATCAACCAAAATAATCTTACAGAGAGAATGTGTTGTATTTAGTGTTTTCAAGTTTAAGATCTCTTTTAATGATAATTCATGTGGTTTTAATAAAACACATGATACATACATGTAAAAAGGGTGTTTACACTTTAGATCCTGTTGCTGTAAATCTGAGCTGACATCACAGTTTGTTCATGCAAAGTATTTTGGAGCAGTTGTAGCTGCAGCGTCTTTACCTCTGCAGGCAAATGCAAATAATAAAGCATCGCTGTTTTTGTTTTTAGCAAAACAATCACAAAGAGGCGTAAAACGTCTTTTTTATGTTTTTCTTTCCCCAGTAAAAGGAATATGGGTGACTTCAGCATTTTGTGGGTTGGATTCAATTACCCACATTATCTCCTGGAAGATTTTTTTATGTAAATTCGAAGAGCTCCGGGGACATTTCTTGTGAACCGATGAAACGCTGGAGATATTGAAGCTACACAATTATCTATAAATAACACACAGGGGAGAAATCCAGCTGAACTCTGCCTGAGGATTGGCTGTAATTATCCGACACTTTGAGGAGCTCATATTTCTTTAACTTTATTCTTTTAGCAAAGTCGATATTAAGACACAACTTTGTGCTTTATATCTGTGTGGACTCCTTTGGTGGATGATCATTATGTAAATCTGCATTATGGTGAAAAAACAATGAAAGATAAGACACATCGTCTCTAATTTAGCTCAACTTCTGAGGGTGTCCTCTTAAAAATGTATGTGTTAGGAAATATAAATGTTTAATCCTCTACAATGTTCTGATTTTACATCAATTTACTCTTTAAATTAGCGTACAGAGGGACTTCTTTTTTAAAGCCTTGTAGATTATAGTAAACTGTTTGGCATTCATCAAACACTCCCACATACTCCCCCAGGTAAAAAAAAAAAAAAGAGCAATCAGTAAGTTTACACTTACACCCCCACAAAGTTTGGAGAGTCGAGAATGATTTTTTATTTTAAATGTCCAAATCTAAGCAGCAGATTTTGTGATTTGAAGTCCTTAGTCTTAGTCATACTCACTAAAGTATGATGCAACTGTTTGCATAATGCAGCTCAATCATGGCTCTTTTTATGCAGCCAAGTTTTATGTCCAGAGTCAGCATGCCTGACTTTCAGTCTAAATCGGTCTCAGTGAATCTTCTCAGGAAAAACATGGACACCTGTTTGTAGGGAGAGACTCTAAACTTTATCTACTGAAGAAGCTACGGCAGATTGAAGAGATTTAAAAGTGACAGGTGGCTAAGGCTAAACCTACACGCTAAGACTTTTATTGAGCACTCTCAACTAAATGAGTTATTACAGTTTCTCACAACAAAGTCAATGGAAAGTAGAGGTATGTAAAAAAAAATAGCTCTGCTTTCTGTTGATCGTGTGCGTTACCTACGGAAGAGGATTAGGGCCATGGAAAAAAAAGTGTTTTGGTTCTGACTATTTTTTTTTTTATTCTGACTTTAAAGGTAGGGTTGGTAATTTTCTCCAGATACACTTTTTAAAATTTTGGTTGAAATTGTCTTTAGGTCCTGACAGAAATTAATAATTCATAATAATAATAATAATAATACATTTAATTTGAAGCGCCTTTCAGGTCACTCAAGGACACTTTACAATAAAAACAGAGCAAACAAAAACAAAACATTTAAAAGTGCAGGTAAAAACATCATGACAACTACAGTGAAAATGCTGTTCTGAAAAGGTGGGTTTTGAGAGAGGATTTGAACTGAGGGAGGGAGTCAATGTTTCTAATGTCAGGAGGGAGTGAGTTCCAGAGTTTGGGAGCAGAGCGGCTGAAAGCTCTGCTCCCCATGGTGGTGAGCCGGGCAGAGGGGACAGTGAGGTGGATGGAGGAGGAGGATCTGAGGGAGCGGGTGGAGGTGGCAGTGTGAAGGAGGTCAGACAGGTAGGGAGGGGCGAGGTTGTGGATGGCTTTAAAGGTGTGAAGGAGAATTTTAAAGTTAACACGGAAGTTTATTGGAAGCCAGTGGAGTAGTGGTGGGCGTATCGATCCAAATATCGATAGTATCGATACCAAGGTCAGTATTGGCATCGGATCGATACTAGCGTGATGAGATCGATACTTTTTGTTGTAGTTTCTCTTCTATAAGTTCAGCAAATCACTCAGATTTCTTCACAGAGTTTGTGTGAGCGCAGCGTCTCTCTCAGTCCTCATGCGCAGCAGCGCTCCTCTCTGCTCTCTCTCAGTCTGCTTGCTCACTCAGGTCCACTAGGCCCCTCCCCTCCCCTCCCCTCCTCTCCCCCTCCCCCGCTGCCTGCCAGGCAGTTAGACTCAGAGCAGAGACGGACTGGTGAGATGGCGGAGACGGAGAGGAAGAGCTAACTGCTAGCTGTGACATATGCAGTAAAGTTTTAAGAACCTGTGGTAACACTACAAACCTGTACAAGCATTTAAAAGCTGTACACCCAAACATAAATGCTGAGCTGCAAAGCAAACGGAGGGAGGAGGAGGGAGCTCCCCAAACCCAAACCAGACCCCTTGCACAGAGACAGACGTCACTGACAGAGGCCTTTCAAAAACCTCAACAATATCCAGGTAGTAATTTCTAGAAGTGAAAGTTATTTCCAGCATTAATTAATGTTGTTTTTTCAAAGTGTAATTGGTGGTCAGAGATGTAATTTAGCAGAGAGATTAAACTATTATCGTATATTCAGTCAGTTGAAATAAATCTTAATTGTTTTACTAGAACTTTTCAAGAAAAAAGTATCGGTATCGGTATCGGCAATACTGGCCCTATAATTACTTGGTATCAGATCGATACCAAAATTTGCAGTATCGCCCACCCCTACAGTGGAGTTGCTGCAGGATGGGAGTGATGTGGTGGAAAGAGGGGGTTTGGGAGATGATACGGGCAGCTGAATTCTGGACCAGTTGGAGCTTATGGAGGGATTTCTGAGGGAGACCAAAGAGGAGAGAGTTACAATAGTCGATGCGGGAGGTGACAAGGCTATGTACAATAATAGAGGTGGTGTGGGGGGTGAGGGAGGGACGGAGGCGATTTATATTACGCAGATGGAAGTAGGCAGTGCGGGTGGTGATGTTGATATGGGATTTGAAGGAGAGTGAGCCATCGAGGATGACACCCAGACTCTTCACCTGGAGGGAGGGGGAAACTATGGAGCTGTCAATTGAAAGGGAAAAACTGTCAACTTTGGATAGAGTAGATTTAGAACCAACCAGAAGGATTTCTGTTTTATCACTGTTAAGTTTGAGGAAGTTTGAGGTGAATCAGGTTTGTATTTCAGAGAGGCAAGGCATTCATGTGCTCTGAAAAAGAAACAAAGAAAATCCGTCATCTGCAGCAGTTGTAAACTCGTAAAAACTTCGACCAATGTCTGCACTCGGTTCGAATTTTATAAGCCAATCATGCTTCCCTGTCTCCCTGCCCGTTCTCTACCCCATGCATGCACGAGCCCACACTCAAAGCATGAGCTGAAATCCGCTTCTGGACCAATGGCGCTAGTGTACGTAGGTGAGGGGCGCGACTTTTGAGGGAGCACAGAGGGGAGGGGGTGGGTGAAAACAGAGGGAATGCTACTTTCAAAATCATGCTAGGTTTCAAAAATTACCAACCCTGACTTTAATCTCAGAATTCTGAGATAATCTCAGAATTCTGAGATTAAAGTCAGAATTAAAAAAAAGTCAGAACCAAAAACATTTTTTTTTCAGTGGCCCTAATCCTCTTCTGTAGTTATCACATTGGGCTGACGTCAGGTGTTTTTATGTCAGCAATCTCACAGGTACGACCAGCTTGAATGATCGCTCCATTGGTCATTTCTGAATCAGAAGTCTTTTAGGTTAACTGATGCATTTGCAAGGATACCATCTCAGGGAGTTTCTTTTAAATAATATTGTTGTAAGCAACAAGGACAGATGTGATGTTGTGTTTATGATATGGGAGTTCAAATCAAAAATTAGCAAAGCTTCGTCAAAGAGTACAAAGTCTATGGCCTCAATACTGCAGGCTGTGGTCTGGTTTGGTGATATTGTACAAATGGGCGAAAATAATAATCTTTACGTTTTCAAACATGGCTTGTAGATGTTCATGTGCACTGCATAACTGTTTACTGTGCACATGCACACAGTCAGGGTTAAATGAGGGTGGCTTGTTATTCCTCTTAAACACAAGATGCTTGATTAATCCATCAGTGTTTAAGTGACCGACAATTTAGACCCTCTTAAGTTGGAAGATGTCCAGCACTCCAAAACTCAAACTCTGTGTCATACGCAGACCTTCTGTTAACATTTTGCCAAACAGAAGATAAGCCCTGAGCACACTCCAGAGCCAAAGCAAACCCTAAAACTGTTGTTAAATGTCTGGTAATAATTCTTATAATGATAAACGTCTTATGAGGAAGGTTAAGGTCATAACTTGTAACAGGTGACCTCTGTGTCCCCGAGACCCTCACCTTGTTCTTCCTGAAGTGGTAGACCACCACCATGATGGCCAGATCCAGCACCATGCACAACCCCTGGAAGGAGGCCACAGCGAGCCGCAGAGCTCCGTCCTCCTGAACCAGACAGGGTGTATCGTCCCGGCAGTATGGACAGCCTTCACGACACGGCAGACACTTAGTGGACACGTCAGAAGTCTCGTCTCTGTTCGAGCCCAACTCCTTACCTGATGAAGGGGGAGAGGAGAATCAGATATTTAATGTTTGTTTATATTAATACACTGTGTGTTTTCTGCAGAGATTAAGTATTTGTGCTCTTGTAAAGCTTTTTGATTAATTTTCATTTGATTACAACTCAGAGGAAAAGGTTGATTCAGAGGAGGGTTTTCAAGGATTATCAATGTAACTAAATTGCGTTTATCTGTCACCCCGACTCCTTATTAAATACTCAGTTCATCAGTTTGAAGGAGTCTAATAAATCACAAAGCCTCGGGGGTGATAATTAGCAGAATGCCGCCTTTAATTAGGCAGATGAGGGAATAATAAAGAAGTGGAGAATTAAATATTGTGACACCATTCCCTTCATCACTGCAGTCTGTGTTATTGTTGTTATATCAGCATGTGGCACACTTAGAAACCTGGGCCAAGATTACTATTTGTTCCCTCATTCACGTGAGTATATCTGGATGTGTTCTGTCAGACGCCTTTGAAACCTGAATCTGATCTATTACACGACACACAATGTTAGAAATACAATATACACACTGCTACGTGTCTTTAGTTGCAGTATTCAGAGTCAATCTTTACGTCAAATCCTCCTTTTTCACTGCAGACTCATCTTGTGCAGCTCTTCTAGCAAATGATGCTTGATAAGCACATTATTCCTGTGAAGGGCTCAGAGCTGGAACAGAATGCAAACACTGAGATGTCATTCAGTGCTTCAGTGGAGCGTGATGGCAAAAGAAGATGCATAAAATGCTACAAAAACAGTTTGACAAGTTGACAGGTAAATTAATTAACAGCTTGATAAATACATGGAACAATCACGTGGGCACTGGTGTAGGAAAAAACACAAAGTGGTTTTTGTTTTTCCAGTTAGTAGGCGGTTCAGATGGGTTGGTTTCATATGAAGGAATGTGAAACAAGAAGCAGTTGAACAAAAGTCTTTAAAACTCCCTTGCTCCCTTCTGTGTGCACTTTTCAAATGGGTCCTTCAACACTTCAGTTTCTACCTACCATCAAGTCTTCAAAGGTGCCAGACTCCAGTGTCAGATAATGAGGCACATCCCTCATCTGTTCGAGAATCAAGCACTTCAAGTTTCTTGTCTTTTCTTAAGCTATCCTTCACAGCTCAAATGATCAGGTTAAAACGGATGAAGTTATTTTAGATGCAATATTCCTGCAATGATTTTTCAGAGAGCATTATCTGCACATATCATAATATTGTCTTAGTGCACACCCTTATTGCCTTGATGATTAATCATGAATGCATAGTGAGAGGATAAAAGGAAAGACAGATGAAACCTCATTAAGTTGCCATTTCTCTTTTTGGGGTCAGTTGTCACATTGTCAGGCAGCACCTGCTGCCTATCACATTACCTTTAGGAAGTGATCTGGCAGAGGGTTTAGAGAAGCACAAAACGTTTTTTTTTAACTATAAAAAGCTGCTGCTGGGGTTTTGTTCTGATGCCTTTTTGCATACCTGTAATTACATTGTGATTCATTAAACCTGCCCTGCTAGAAGCTGCTGCAGAGCTCGCTATCCTTAAATGCACCACCCTTTCAGCAGACATTTGAATTGAGAGGAACTAGGAAAAGTGCAAACCTGTGCTGCCTCTTTTTTGGTGTTTGGTTTATACTGTGTAGAATAAAATTACAACCTATAATTGCTCAAGGGTTTTTGCAAAAGGTCTTTCAATTAACAATAGCGCCCCCATACATTAGACGAAAGGCAAGTTAGTATTTCACAGGTCAACTTTTGCTCGCCTTCATCTGACAGGTTCCCATTAATAGCATCAGTGAGATGCACCAACAAAAAAGGGTTCGAAATAAATCAAAATACCAAACAATCAGAGGCCTTTTTTATTACTTATTTATTATTTATTTTATTCATCCATCTATATGCCCAACCACCCATCTATCCATCCATCAATCCCTCCATCTACCAATCCAACGCATATATTCAAATATGCAATTCAACCTATAACACCAGCAAAACCTCTTTTCATACATTTTAATAAAATTGTTGTGTTTTGAAAGGTCCCACAGCGCATTTCCAAGTAATTGAGTTGTTTTTCCGGGTGTTTTTTTTTTTTCACTATTCCTTCTTTTTTCCCCTTTGATATCTGTCCTTTTGGCCTGTTGCTAGGGAACAATACAAAATCTGTTTCCAGTCTGGTGTGTTTGGATGCACAAGGAATAACAGACAGGTTTGGGGGGGGGGGGGGGGGGGGGGGGGAATCAGGGTCACCAGCTAATGCAACCCTATCTAAGCTGCAGGGATTTTTAATGACAGAGGGCTGCACAGGGTGTGGAAGATGAGGCTCTTGACAGACTGAGTCGTTTGACTGCCGACCTCAACGCACTGCATTTCAATAAAGCTGCAGCTTAGACCATCAGCCCCCTTGGGGGTTTGTATTGTTGGAGTCAGAGATGAAAACGACCAGAGTTTTCTGATTATCTCACTCATCAGGGCCAAGCTTTCTGCCAGAGGAAACTGCAGCACTCTCAGTCAAGGTGTCAGAGTACAAACATTCAGATCCTAAGCACCACCAGGGAGTAAAGGTAAAGGAAATACAAGGATTAGAAGAGAAATATCAGTGGAGAAAGGTCAACGCCAAGGTGTGCTGTCTTCACTATCAATTATTTATTTTGCATCTAAATAAGAATATAAGGAATAACGGGAATATCCTGGTGTTACGCCCCGACATAAGGCGACCCTATGGGGCTAACAACAAAAATTGACACAATAAACATACAGCAGTAACACCTGCAAATAAGAAATGTGATAATTAGATCTCAAGAGGCTTTTACAAAACTGGAAGTACAAATACCAAAATAGTAGGCAAATGATCCAACAATATCATGTGGCTGCAAACATAAGCATGCAGCTAACTTGCTGCGTTAGTAACTGCATGTTATTTCCAAAAGTCAATGCAGGTTATTAGCCGATTACATAATTGTACTTTTAGGTTTCATTAAAATCTAAAGTTGGGCAGTGGAGGATCTTCATGATGAGATCCAAAATTCTACAATATCAGAGATTATAGTAGCAATTGAATACTTCTCTTTTGTAATTGGGAGGAATACTGTTTGTTCACCTCTTGTACATTTCTTTAAACTTACTCGGAGTAGTGATGTTCCTAACAGACTGACTTTCTAGTAGGTTAAACGGAAATTTAAATTCTGACTAAACGACTGGTCTTAAATTAGGAACAAAACTCAGAAAACAGTCAAAATTAAGCGAAAATTGTCTGCAGGTAAACAATGTTATTTGGTTTGTCGGGTGTGGCTAATTTTAGTTGACTAGCACCACCAGCCTTAATTCCCCGCTTAATGTTGTTGACTAGTAAGTCTGGTGCCGCCTGCCAAGGGTGATGACATTTAGCTGTTATGACCAACGCACACATCCCTTATTCAGAGAATTTGACTATTTTCTTGACTGAAATGCAGCTAAACAGAGAAACATATCAATTAACTGGAAACATGAAGAAAACATGTCAAAATCTGCCATGAAATCATGAAAACCAAAAAATATGTCCATAATAATATTTGATCACTGGTATATGTTGAGTTAAATTTGAGACATAATTGACTGTAATCATTTTTGTACCCTAAAATTTGGCCCCCTGGCAGTGAGAATTAAATGAATGTGGCCCTTGCTGTGACCAAAGTTGCCCATCCCTGATGTAAGCTAAGCAATCACCTCACGCCCCGACCGCTATTCAACTCAGTACTTAAAGCTGCTGCAAACATCAACATCTTGGTGTTTGGAAAAATGACATGGCTGTAAGCTATCTTTGTTGTTAAGCAGACTGTACATTCAAATTTTATTTACTTCATATCAATTGTTCACAATATTATTGGCGATGAGTCTTACTAGGGTAACATTAGCTTGCTGGCTATAGCTGGGCAGAAGTACTCTATGAGCTACATCGCGGCTAGATACGGTATATCAGTGATGTATATTTAACAGTGACCTGTTTATATTTCATTTGACTCAGCACTTTATTTTAATGAAAGCTAAGAGCCTCAGTCAACGATCTCTGTTGTTTCTCGAAGGCTGCTTTATTCAGCGCCTCTTTCTGGCCTTCACGTTAAAAACCCAATAACGGACACCTCGTTGGGCAACTAAAATTCTTGGTTTAATCTACAAAGATGAGTAATCCATCTAGAAAAACTCAAACCATCAGGTCTGTGACGCCACCTGTGGCCTGCACAAGAGCTCAGAATAGAAACAAACGACATTTCCAGACTGAAAACAGTCAAATTCCTTTGATTGAGGTTTAAGGATTCATAACCTCACATGCCCCGGGAAACATGTCTAAAGATGAAAGGAATTTCAAACAAAGTGTGTGGCTGTCAACTAAACAAAGGATGCATTTTTATTTTTTTATAAATCCCAACAGCTTGCTTTTGAAAGAGTCAACTTTTTGATCTGACAGCTCTCTGCAGTATGCATTTAAATAACAAAGGGGATTTTTAACCTACTTTTGAAGCCATTGAGCGCCACCCGGCTTGGATGGTAGAACCCTCTCCTGCATTGACACTTGTACTTGTCCAACACGAATCCATGGCCGACGATGGGAGTGCACTGTGAGAGAAAAACACAGAAAAAGACCCGTGAAGATTAACAAAAAGTCTGTGTTGGCTTTTGTCTTTGTTTTCAACAAGAAAATCACAGGAGGTAGTTGTATGGGGGCAGAAGTGAGAAGCTGAAAAAGGAAATCACACAATTGTGAAACAACAGGATGTAGAGGGATGATCGCACAAGATGGTGAGTCAGCAAACGCAGCTCCTCCGTGTTTCTTCGCTCCAAAACTATGTGGGAGTTAAATGATAAACTCTTTCTGGTGTTTGTGATTTCAGGACAACAATATAAGGTAATCAGACAAAAGGGCACAAAAGAAATCTGTCAGAAAGGTTCTCTAATGCTGAAAACGACAAACAATTGTAGGTGTGGATATTTACTGTAAAATGTAATTTCTGCAGGAGACACTTCAGGCTCTGGGACGAGTATTATTTCTATTAATGTTACAAGCATGGTTCAAGAAACTAATGTGCATAAAATCAATGAAGAAAAATACAATGGAAGTTAATTCATATATTTCACTTGATCAGAAATTGTGTTGTCCGAATCGGACTCATTTCAGTTCGGCCTCATAACTTTTCTACATGTCAGAACTGTAACAGTATCATGATGAATCTACATCTATGGTTTTCCTCACATTTACTTTGAGTTAACTTGTATTAGCCTCTGATAAGAAAGTTATCCGTCTGGATCCTGAAGAACTCTTGTGTTACAACAACTAATTAAAGCTTTGATTTAGTAAAACAGAAAGCCAAAGACATCATGTAGAGATATAAAAAAATAAACACAGAATGGCTGATATAAACATGAGGTTGAAATCTCGGCTGCTACAAGGACACGAACAACAGTTGTATTTTTTCCTCAAACATTCATTAATAATTTCAGCATTTCTGTCTCCACAATATGCTTCAACACGCCTCTTGAGTAAATATGAGCAGTCTCGGGTTGGAGCCTGCAAATATTTACACTTGTAGGAAAACACCGTCGAGATCTGGCTAATACACAGAGACTAACTGAACCGTTTACAGACAGAGCATGTGTAACATTTATAATGCAAAAGGCTAAACATGCATCGATCAGTGAAATCAAATAATTGGAACATTATACATAAAGTCACTCTGTTTTCACTCTCATTGACATTACACTCCTCAATGCCCATGATTGTGGCCTCAGTTGATGATCTTGCTTCTATGTTGTTCAGTCTCTTCTTCATCGTCTACACGTGTGCAGCAGCAGGCGCTCCACTTACAAACATGCCTGTGTCAGGGGAAATCACACGGTGTTGCCAAGTAACGGGGAAACTAATTAATATCTAAATTAAGAGATGTTTGCAGGATTTGAGTGCTCCTGTATAAATCGAGCCTGCATTGATGACTGTGGGAGCTACAGGGGCTTACCGACCATCTGGAGGGAGAGCTCACTCAGTACTGCAGCTTCATGAACGCACACACCCCTGTGCTAAAATAAAGCTGCAACATAGCCAACATGAACATTCATAAATAGTGCATTACTTTGCATGCTAACAGTAAAGACAGTAAATCTCCTCTGGGATGCCGACTGTGGAGAGAAGCTGGACTATATTTATATCTCATGAATCAATGAATGTCACAGATATTCTTTTTATTTCCTGATATTTGAAGCAAAGCCCATGCTTGACATTTATGTTTTCTCCCCAAGAGAAAATTGAGTTCATTTTTACCTATGTGCCTGTAGAGTTATTATTGGCCAACATTAGAGCATGAATGAGAGGTAAACAATAGCTTGATATAATAATCACATATGCTATTCATAGAGAGCCCAGTGTATAAGCCCTGCAGTTAGAGCATGACATATAGCCTACTTATGAGGCCTATGATTGAAATAACATTGTGGAGAGTTTTAGCAGCGGTACTTATAGTGATTTACATTATTCTAACATATATTAAACGTACAGTATGTAAAATCCGCCGCTAGGGGGCTCTCAATCAAAACAATAACAAAAGATGATGTCGAGGCTCGTGGGGTATCATGGGAGTGAAAACGAACGAACTCTGTGTTGAATCAATACGAACGGGCGAAACCGACCTGAGAAAGACAATATGTGTACTGACGATGTATCCAAGTATAATTTACATGACGTTTTTTATCACAGCAGCACATACAGCAACAGAACGGCAGCTTTCAGTAGCAGCTAGCGCTAGCTTATGTAGCCGTCTTTGACGTAACAGCCGGTGTTTCCTTGAGAACGATCAACATTTCCTGTCTATTGTGGCGGCTCATCATGGCGGCCACCTACAAGACACGTCCCATTACAACTATAAAATTAAGGATTTCTCTGGCTTTGATAACTTTTGGAAATATTTGAGGTGATGTAAGTACTCAACTAACAAATATATATAACAACGGTTTAGTCCATTTTTAATTTAAGTTAGATATTTTATGTAAACATTAGCATGCAATTCTACATACTGTACCTTTAAACAATTAATCAAATAATGAACCAAGAGTAGATACCAACCCAGCTATACAAGTTCAGTTTCCCGTCTGTATGTAGCTGTTTGACTTCAGACCACATCTTGTATAGTATTATATGTCTTGGCCGCTGGCTCGGCAGTACGTCAGTCCTTAATACACAAACACCATCTGATCACGGTATTCACTGTCCTGTACATGATTGTGAAGTACAAAATTATATGCATCGGCGGGGCGGCTGTGGCTCAGTTGATAGAGTCAGACGTCTCCCAACCAGAAGGTTGGGGATTCGATCCCCAGCTCCCGCAACAACATGTCCGATGTGTTCTTGGGCGAGACACTTAACCCTGATTTGCTCCTGCTGCTTCGTAAGCATGTGTATGAATGGGATTAGCTACTTCTGATGGTCCCTTTACATAACTGCCATCAGTGTGTGGATGGGTAGGTTTGACATGCGGTGTGAAAGTGCCTTGAGTAGTCAGAAGACTAGAAAAGTGCTATACAAGCTCAAGTACATTTACTATCAAGGGATTTGTATGCCCTGAGCTTTGTCTTTAGATTTCTCCACAAGGTATACGAAGATGTGCGGCCACTGACACTTTGTCCACTTAGTTTGATCCTTGACACACTGACCTGTCAGTGAGTACAGCTGAGAAAAACCTCACCCTGTTGTTAGGGGTTAGCATGTCACTGTAAGACAACTTCTCTTCCGATGCCAAACAATTACAATCTTTTTAGAAGGCGTTCACATGGTCCATTCATTTCTCCTGTGAATTGATGGTAAGCTACCAGTGGCTAACAATTTACAACCAGCTGTGCTCCGCCCAGAAAACACATTTGCAGAGTGTGAGGAATATAGGGAAACAATAACAGTTCTCCTGACAGATTTACAGCTTCTACAAGACCGCTGACCTCCTTGCCTTGTAGTCACAACAATTAGCAACGTTTTCCAGAAGATACACAGGTCTTTTTTTAATTGACTGAATGATTGTATTATTGTTATTCAACAAACAATTTACATTCTGTATTTTTTTACCTGAGTACAATTCAAAGGCTGCTGTGATTCCCCCCCCCCCCCCCCCCCCCTCATATGAATTTTAACATAAGAAGGTCACATGGTCACCTCATTGAATTCTGAGCAGGAAAGCAATTATCTCTAACAATGCTGAAAAGCTTTCTTTGAAGGGTTTGAGGTGCAAGTTGACACATGCAAGAAAATAACACAACAGTGTTTATCAGAGACAAAGTGTTATTATTTTAATTACAGTGATTAAAGCAGGGCTGGTGAGGAGATGACATGAATTAAAGGACATTTTCATCAGGGTTCTCAGCCTGACTTGAACGGCCCCTGCACAACTCACATAAAGAACGGATATTTTGCAGTTTATTCCCTGCAGAGCTTTGCTTTGATCTTAATTCAATTTAAATATAAAAAGGACAGTAGCTTTGAATATTAAATACATCAAATCAGTGTAAAACATGTCTGAGTTTGGTACTTCAGTCTTCTTTAACCACATGTCATTTTTGTTCAAATATGTGTATTATGTTTTTATTTTTTGGTAAGGGGAAGGCTTTCACACGGGAAAGCCTTCTGCTCTTCTGCTCAGATCTGTTGTTTTTCAAAGCTGACAAACGGCCCCAAATCTCTGAACTGGGAGGCTGCAGCAGGAGTGGTGGGCTGAGGAGGGTTTAAACATCTGAACTGGAGTGACAAAACTGTTTGACAGAATAAACAGATACAGCGGATCATTGCTCCACTGTTGCACCAGTAAAGACATTAAAGAACGGAGCTGTGATGCATGTTTTCACTTTGTTGAAAAACGGGGGGAAAAAGCTTTCGAGCTTGAGGATTCCTCTCTTTTTTTTGTTGTTTTTCTCGTGGTTTTGAATTTTAAAGTGTAAAGGTTTCACATGTCACATATTATGCAAAATACACTTCACAGGGTTGGTTTTCTAACACTTATATGTCCCTAGTCTGTCTAAATACCCTCCAATTATGAGAGAAGTCCATCCTTTCCATCTTTTACCAGTTCCACTTTTCAGAAAATGTGTGCTCAAACAAGCCGTTTGGAGATTGTCCCTTCATGACATCACAAAGGGCAGTAACCCCTCCCCCAGGTGGGTGACACTCCCACAGCTAGGTGTTTGTTCTGCCTTCTGAGTCTGCCTTCTCACCGTAAACAATTGGGCATGGTGAAGCAAAAGACTGAGCCACCCAAGCCCTTCGAGAGAGGGGCGTGGTCAGACACAGCTCATTTAAATTTAAAGATACAGACACAGAAAAAGCCTGTTCTGAGCAGGGCTGAAATAGAGGGGTTTATAGTTACCTTTAAACAAAAGAACAGACACAAAAATGAGCAAAAACACATGAAATTAATGTATAAGTCCCGACTAAATATTAGTGACACTCTGTTTGTTTAGGCCGTTTTTTTTCAGAAGTGAAAACGCTTATAGAACATTTCTGCTTGTTAATTTATAATTAGAAATAAGCAGAATCCATAGATGTTGACCTTCAAAAGGGATAAATGTAATTATAACTTTTACTGTCCCTGATGTTTTATATTCACAAACAGCCATTGTTAAGTTAAAGTACTATGTGTATGTTTACGAGAGTTTGATTCTGCACAATATAAAAAAAACAGACCAAGCATGTGTGAAAAAAGTTTTGAAACTGTAAAATCAGCAAAACATATCACCTAAATCCTGACAGCAGTTACAGATACAACAATTAGCACAATTATTGCATCACTCTGTTTCCGCATGCCTTAGCCTGTGTGTTGACTTTAACTTGCACTGGGAGCGTTTGGTAGCAACATTAATCTCTCATATATGAGCCATTACAGACCAAGCTTAAGGTGAGGCTCTGCTAAGGCTAACACTCTGAGCTAATCTAATATAATTATGAGCTAACATCATGCTGAGGTTAAGTCTGTAATAACATGTTTAATATATCCTAGTTTAGCATAACAGCATGCTAATGTTTGCTCATTGGCACTAAACAAAAGAGTACAAAAGTCAGGTTATCACTAAGGTCATTTTTCAACCCCTGAGGACCTCAAATGTCAGAAAAATAATTGCAATTGATGAATATTTGTAACTGAACCAACAACAGAGCAACATTTTGACTCGTTAGGAGTGTGGATAGAGCGTTGTGTTCCAGTGTTGTACATTTCCCTGCTTATACTCTTAACGTGACACACTTTACAAAGGTTTTTATCTTTTCAATTATGTTTTATTTCCTTTGGTCAAATGTTCAATATTAACAGAATGTAACATTCCTTTACACTAAGGCATTTGCAGGGAAGACCGTTTTCTTGACTTGAGACCTTCATATCACAGCAGCTGATCAAACTTTTAATGTTCTTTAGTTTCTGTGTCCTTTAGTGCTTTTGCAGTTTGAACCCTTAACTAACCAAACAACTCTTATCCAAAAACACAACTCAGCAATAGATTAGTCCGTCATTTAATACATCATCTATGCAAAGAAAGCTAATTCCCACACTCATACCGAACTTCCACAGAAAGCCATGAATAAAAACGAGAGCAAAATGCCAACAGTCAAAGAAGGGAGTGTAGATTGAACAGTCTAAACAACAGCTGGGCTCACAAAGGTTGTTTTTTAACTCTAATAGCCCGGTTGATCAATGCTGCTGTCCTGTGTGAGGATGAGTCATGTGTAATGGTTTGGAGATTTCCAAGGTTAAATGTCCAAACAATTACAGTAATATGTGATGTTAGAGAAACCACAATGTAGCTCTAACTGACTACATATTAGTGTGTGTGTGTGTGTGTGTGTGTGTGTGTGTGTGTGTGTGTGTGTGTGTGTGTGTGTGTGTGTGTTTACATTTGTTTACCGTCACAGGAGATAAGCATGGCTTTTAAATTAAAGGATGCAAAACACAGACGGGGGCATTGCTTTGAGCTAAAACCTGGATCATTTTTTAGTGAAAAATGACTCAAGGTCTTGACCAGGTTGAGTCTGCCTCTCATGACTGGAAGAGCAGCTGGTGGCTCGAGGACTCAGACTCACCGAAGACAAACACAGCTGGAGTCCAACTTTAAAACTCTGAACATCAGCTAAGAGGAAAAGATGAGAGGCTATGATAGACAGGTGGATGCATACACTTTACAAGTTGACTCGTGATTCACATCAACCATTTCTTACGATGTTCAATTGTACTTTAATTAGCGTGTTCAGCAACTAGAAAGTAACTTTTTACAACAAACGCTCACTGTGTCTTTCTACCCGTCAACTCTCACTCACTATACTCTTCGCGGCTGTAGGTGTCGACGTTGACACGCAGCAGCACTCCTCCACTACAGCCATTTGAGACTTAAGCCCTATTCATACTGCCAGTTCAAGGCACCATAATTATGTTTCTGTGACGTCTCATCTTCACGAGTGTGATCAAGTTGTCCCATCTCTGTGACGGCATCAGAGGTAGTATCAGAGAGACAGAGAGAGAGAGAGAGAGGGGAGAGACAGGATGTCAGTACCGCTGTGGCGCTGTGTGTGTGTGTGTATGTGTGTGTGTGTGTGTGTGTGTGTGTGCGTGTGCATGTCTTTAACTGTAACTATTTGTAATGTTTAGCATCTTTTCCTGTTTAATGATAATACATTAAATGAAATGTCTGAGTGTGTGCAGAATCACACTCTGATAAGGCCTGCAGACCTGATGCACAGCGGTTAGTTAGTTAGTAGTGTTAGTTGACTCTGTGCTCTGTTGAAGAGGCGTGCTAATGTGATATGCAGCTTGTTTTGCAACAAGCAATAAAAAAGTAGCAGCATTAAGTGTTGTGGTTTGAGTTGTAGTGTTTTTGCTTTCCATCACGTAACCTGCGACGTAACTATTGCACATGCGCACATCATATTTCAGATCGTCAAACGATATCTTGTTCAGCCCACGCTCATTGCATCCAAACATGACCCTAGAAGTACTTCTTTATGGTTGTCCTTTTTAGTTATCGTTTAGTGTAGAGTTGAAGATGATGTAGTATGAATGCTAGCTTAGGCTTGGTGGTTTGGGGCGATAGATGGTCAAGCATCTGTCCAGACTATAAGTATATTTATTATTGCTAACTCCACTGTACAGCCCTGCATGTGCAAAACTGAGGCAAGAGATGTACCCAAAACATCACAAATGTGAAGCTCAGGGACTCAGGTCGAGATGGTGTGTTTGACAAGTTAGGAGTGGAAACATGTTGTTCCTTTATATATCTCAAGAACAACACACCTAAAACTGCCTCCCCCCAAAAGACAACTAATAGCAAGTGAAGACATTTCCAGTCCACAGCCAGCCACACACACTCTCACTAATAAAGACATCAACACACAACACCTTTACTTAATACAAACTTATTTTCTTCCCACTCCAAAGGAAGTGGAGTCTCATTAAGATAAGACGTTACCCAGGGACACTGAGGGTGGCAGGGATGAAATATGATGCTTATTTTGGACTTTTATTGGGCTCTGTGCTCATGTTTTGTTGCATTTATTAAACCTGTCGGTGCTATCACAGAGGCAGATTTCAGTTCCTGAGTGCATTTGAAAGTGAAGCAAATAAGAGTAAATAACAATTAATCGCCCATGGCTTCAATACCCAAATTAATTTCAACCTTGTGTGAGAAGATAAATATTTTTTTTCCAACCAACTCACATTATTTGAGTCCAAAACTCTCCAAGTTCAAGTGCAGATCCTGTGAGCATTTTAATATCAAAGACATGCATTTAACATCGACCAGGACCATCAAAACTAGATTAATGTCACCAAACCCGAGAACAGCCTCACTATTCACCGATCCATATGTCATCTATCACCAGAGCTGCTTTTATCCAGCAAAGTGCTTTCCACACATGCAGCAAAACACGCACAACATCAACATAGACACACATACAGGGACATTAACCGTGCCAAGGCCAGCCTCCGTTTTTCCTCAGCCTCTATGAAAGTCGTATAAAACGGTCGTTTGACGTGTCTCCGTTTGATGGATCACCTTCATCACACCGCAGGCTCAGAGTGTGAAAGTATTTTATAATTGGACCTTACTTTGGACGCCGTGGTGGCGTTTAATTCCACTTTCTATAAGACTTGACTGACAGGGTTCAAGGTTGCATTGTCAGTCACAGAAAGCTGAAGTGAAAGACTTATCTTTTAAGAAGGACACACAGGGGAGAGAGAGCGTTTTTATTAAAGAGCCAAGACCTGATCCCTGCAGTTTCTTAGACCTTGTGTAGTTCATCAGAGGCATTTTATCATTTAAATGCTAATTCTAAAGGAGAGGTTTGTAGTCATTTTTGCACTACACTGCGGTGCTCTAAAGATTTCTACATTCACTTTAAGTTTGTAAGATGCCCTTTTTCTCTGGGTGCAAGCACACTCACAAAAACAAAGGAAAGAAAACCCTCTTTTGTTTTTGTACTTTAACCTGTCATTTGTTCAGTCATTAATTGTCACACGTTAAACCTCTTTGTACTCAGATGACATCCCCTTTCTTCATGCTGCCTACAAAGCTCTCAAAGATGATCAAAGAACAAATGACCCAGAAATAAAAAGGTGAAAAGGTAATTTCCACAAAGGCACAGCTCATAGCTTCGTGAAGTTATCTTTCCAGGGAGAGCCAACAACAAATCCTGAATCCCACTGGCCGACAAGAAAACGAGTGTAGGATAAACACTGAACAAGCTTCCAAGCCATGCAGGTAAAAATATCAATACAAGTATTTCACTCGATGGAAAAGCTGGAGCACAGACTTCTTGGACACTGAGTCAGTGTGTTGATGTCCTGCAGAAAGCCAGCAACATCAGCCTGTCGCTCAAAGCTACCATACAGGTGAGTTATATGAGGCTATAGTCCTCATTGGAGCTGCCGTGGGTTTGAATCCAGCCTCAGCCCTTTGCTGCATGTCATCCCACACTCTCTCCTCCCAACATTTCTTGTCTCTCTGCAGCCGATCTGTCAAATAAAGGAAAAAATGCTGAAAACAAATATATAAAAAAAGATGAATAGAGAAATAAGCTATCGAGACCGAAACTGTTTTTGTACCAGGCTGTAAACATGTTTATTTCCTTTAAAACATTGGGCCTTTTTATTTCAGGCCAAATGGGGATTGTTGTTTTTGGCTTTTTGAGTTTTTGCCCTTGCACCTCTTTCATCTTTGGTTTAATCTTTCAACACCAGAATATACACAACAGAGCTGATCTAACTTTCATAATGTCTGAAAATCTATGTCCAAGTTTCACTTCATAGGCAACACGCCCCCTTGTTGTAGATCCCTACTGACATACTGTATGCTGCTGGTCGTTCAGCTCCACTCAAACAATATTTCCAATGGACCCTATGGAGCGTTTTTTTTTTTTAGGAGGAACCCTGGGGCGAAACAAAGCAAACTGTTCCGGCAGCTTTTGATTAAATGAGTCTTAATCTAATTTAAAAACCTTCAGGTAAATCTGATGTTAGTTGGATCTCTCACTCATTCTAGAGGTTGTGTTGCATTGTGGTGTTATATGGCTACAATCAGTGTTTTTTTGAACGTTGATTTATTGGCTTGTGCATGGGAGTCAGAATTGTTGTTGGTGTTTCCCAACAGAGAATGATGCTAAACACTGCATACAATTCATACTAAAATTGAACATGTGCACAAGATCCAAGAATGACGTGCACTAGAGCTTAATGATATATCATTTTACCAAAGCAACTGCGATGTGTGCATGTGCAGAAGTCACGTTGAATGTTGTGCGATGTCAGTGAAGTGACCTGAAGCACGTCACGCTGTAACTTTTGTGTCGTTTGATGCAAACAAAAACCATCAGTTTTCTTGTTTCAAGGACTAATCCCCAATAAAAGTCTGCCTATCACCATCAGCTGTCAGAGAACTGACCACTGACCCTCTGCATGCAGAGTTAGTGTCCCTGCATGTAAAAATGTACAAGCTACAGGCGACGCTACTGCTGTCAGATAAACTAGCAGGACGCTTTAAGTAGATACTTAATTACAGATTTGAAATGATCATATTTCTGCTGTCAGCAGCACCTCGTCCCGGTGCTTGTTATTGCTTTGGCCACATATACAGACATAACAGAGAGGATGTGCTGCTGATTGTTTACCGTTAGCTACGCCTGCAGCACACACGTTTTCTGTTTGCCGCTGAAGATGGTAAGCTTTCGTCGAATTAAAAGTTACAATCACTGAGCTGGTCATGTAGAGTAAATGTAACTTCGAACATCATTAGAAATGGCTGATGATATAAGTAACACAATTGCAATCCACAAGTGTATTTGTAAAGCTTAGGATGAATTGTGTTGTTCCTTCTGTTCTCTCTCCTCTTTTCTCCTCCTACTCCGGGTGTGCAATGGCCACTGTCAGAGGGCTTCAGCAGAGAGAAAAACTAATCAAATAGACTTTCTCACAGAGAAATCATGGTACTTCTGAATGAACCTACGGTATGATAACATCCAATGTATACATGCACATATATAGCCTGGTATTTTCAGAGTCCCTAGCAGAGTGCCACATAACAGATCACTTCATGCTATCACACTCTATGTAGAATATTCTCCAAGTGAGTGACTACAAATCCTGCACAGACTGATGTAGCATTAAAAGCAAACATGAACTCTGTAACTCTCCCATGTACACCCCTCATGTTTGGACTACAGCCTGTGTTACCCGTTTTTACCCGAATTTTCACCCTGCTACTTGATGAAAAGCTATGAACATGACACCAAGACGGGAGTTGAAGGGAGAGAAAAAGAAGTAGCGAGGGAGGGAGAGCACTCGGCGTCCCTCAGAGATCTATAAATACACTGAAAGCATTAAACCCTAAAAGCATTACAATCACTCCGTCCCCTGGGCTCCGCCTCTGCCTGCTGCTGTTTCACAAGACGTCCAAACACTGAAACAAAGCATGTCTGAGGAGAGGAGACCTTGGACTGAAACCTGTCTGGAATTTCTCCATCAATCGAAGAAGCAATAAGAGTGACATATAAAGAGTTATTGATTGGTCGCTTGTTGTGGTTACAGTGCCGTGACTGGAGATGGAGTCACCGGGAGGGATAACGTTGGTTTCCTTGCATCTTTAAA
This sequence comes from Tautogolabrus adspersus, assembly GCA_020745685.1. Taxonomy (NCBI): domain Eukaryota; kingdom Metazoa; phylum Chordata; class Actinopteri; order Labriformes; family Labridae; genus Tautogolabrus; species Tautogolabrus adspersus. The sequence continues at coordinate 9,606,338 of CM036544.1, forward strand.
GGACATTATCAAAGGGAGAAGAGGGGATGGGAATGTAAATGAGGAAATGTAGGGTTATTATTAATAAATCAAAGGTTGGTAAAGTTGCAAAAATGTTGAAAATGTCACCGCTGGCTGGCTGTGCAGCTTTTGGAAAATTGTCAAACATATAATTGAAGTCCCACTTGGCACTTTAAGACTTGTGAGATGAAGCCTCAGTATTCTCGCTCAGACATCTGGGTGGGTGGTCTCTAGCTCCCCGGCTCCCCGCGTAGACTCGACTGGGAGGCCTCACTCAATTAAGATCCAACTGCTGCCGCCGACTTGACAGCCTCTTACATTTCGCGGTGGCAGCCACTGAGCTGCAGGCAACAGATTAGAGAGTGAATAGTGTTTCTCAGTGGAGGATGATTCCTCCTTGACGACTATCCCTCTCCGCTGTCACTCCTCACCCCCCCCCCCCGCCGGCCTGTCTCTACTCCTCTTCATCCTATAAAACTCCTTGTCCTTCTGCTCTCCTTCCTCACTGTATGCTCAATGTATGAGTCATCATCCTAATTTAAAATCTAAGAAGGGATATGCCGGACTGTTCTTAAAGTTCTGCAGGGCGTGTTCACCAGATATCTTTGATTTCGTTTCAAAACTTTATATGTATGTCCAACTCATATTGGGTTTTTTGATGTATCTTATAACAGTTTATTGTTAGAGTATAGTATTTGTCTGATATAAAGAACTTTCCCGAAAGCAGCCTTTAAAGAGCTGCATCAGAAAGTGAGTTTAATCAGCAGAACTTAGTGGCAACTTCAAAGAGACTGGTTTCAGAAAAAGAGGTAAAAATCAGAGAAGAAGAGGTTAAGATAGCCGATTTTCAGTTTCCAATTTGGGTCAAGAAAAATTACATTCAAAGAACACTTCCAGAACGAGTTTTGGAAAGTTCAAGTCTACTAAAGGTTGTGAGAACTTTTAAAAAACTTAAGACTTTAGCACTAGGGCTTGGAATCAGTATTCATTACTTTAAGGCTTCCTGCAAAACAACCCGATGCCAAGAAGTTCCCACTCAAACGATATGACGTTGTTCCATTTTTTACTTAGATCTAGAAAAAATAATTATTGATATGGTTTTCTAGCAGCCAATCACCACAATTGTTTTTCATGTTCATGAATCCTTTGGCTACTGAAGTCTTTGTGGTGGTAAAGTAGGATATATTAAATGTGATGGAGACGTCAACTTTACACAGTTCTTCTGTCATCATGAAGGGTATTCAATCAAGTAGAAAAAGAGGATCGACGACTGATGGTGTGACTTTAGGGGACTGGTTTCAGTTTGTTCTGAAATTGGGATTTTCTTAAAGATACCCAACCTCAAATAGGACAACGAAAGACACCAAGGCAAGATGTTAGAAATCAACATATGTAGTATGTTTGTCCAACTCCAAGAATCTGGACATTAAACCAGTATAGCCTGGACACAACAGAGCAGCTTTAATGGAAACATCAAGTTCTTCCTATAAGGTCCTGTTTGCTGAGAGAAACCCCAAGCTGTTCAGAAAAGTATTGAAGCACTCAGGATCCCCTAAAAGGCTATGTGTCGTATTCTAGTTAAAGATCAAGGTATTGGAAATCATTAAAGCAAGAACATTATCACAGAAATAAAGTAGCGGCATCTGTGATGGCTATTTTTTATACTTTAACTTAAGGGCGATAAAGTCTGGACTGATTGGACTCCAGGTATAAGAAAGGTTTTAAATTAGAGAGCCCCCAGTACAGATCTGTGACGGACACGCTGGGGTGAAGTTGATTTCTTTTTACAGAGAAATCCTGCATTTAAAAAATGCAGAATCAGTAGATGCAGGACCGTATTTTGGTTTCCGACATTATCCAATTTCTGTCTGAAGTATGAGTAGTATCATCCACTAGAGTTTCAGCATGCATTGGTTTTACGCAGGAAAACAGTCCTGTTGGAGAGCGAGAGAGGGGGAACACATCAGCCATAACTTGATTCCAGAAGCCATTGGCTCTCATGTTACATAGTATAAGCTAAACTGAATCTAAACAGAGATCTGCATCAGCTAACAATCTGCTATTAGATGTAATCTCTTGCTTTCCAATCTTACTTCCCAAGTTTCAATGCAGACGGAAGTCTTTTATCGCTAACCGCAGGCTACACCAGTTAGTCGTTCCCAGTGGCTATGTTGACATCAGACAATAGCTGATGGTCTCAAAGAGGGGGGCTCAAACTGTTACCAAGGACAGAAAACCATGATTGGAGGTACCAAAATGCAACATGAAAGGATTCTTTTGTTTCACCTTCCTATATTTTTTATACTTCTCTATTTTTGAACTTCTTGCACCACAGGTTGTAACCTTTTGGTGGAAAATATGACATCCAAATGAAAATTTGCAAAATAACTATGTCTGATGTGCTGATTTGGTGGAATTCCCCTTTAGGGTATTCTTACTTTGGATTTCAGATGTCAAAGATCTGGCCCATCATACATCTCACCAAAACTCCACATCAGATCGTACTCCTTTAAGTAGTCTCATTGTTATTCATCAGGCATCATTGAGTGCCACAATGTAATTCAGGCCAATAACTTCTTGTCACTTCAGGGTAATAGTACAATTCATAAAGACTGTAATTTAGCTTAAACTTCGACAAGAAAGCCCCACAAGCAGAGACATTTATCTGCAGAATCTGTCCTCTGAAGTTTTATGAAGGAAAGGAGAGATATGACTAAAGTCCCTTTTTAATAAAAATTGTTTATGGTCAGTGCACCAATGCTTAGAGCAAGTGATAAAACAAAGCATGACGTTAAACTTCTATGGTGTTTTATCATTGATGTGGTTTTCATTTTAATAAAGGTCAAGCTGTTTAGATAAAAACAGTGCTGTGCTCCATGTGTGCTTCTATTGAATAGATTTAGCTTTTTCACAGCCACCATTAAAAACACCATGTTGCAGTCTGCAGCGTTTAAATCTTCGGTATAAGAAGAACATAACACCTTGCTGTGGTGTGTATATGTTTTACTGAGTGGGCTTGTTTGTAAAGAAACCCCTCAGTGTTACAGTCATGGAGGTGTATAGGATCACACCGGATGATAATAGACTTGAACAGATTCAGTGTATGCTAAGACACAATTTGATTTCTTGCTCTGTTCCCTGCAGCCTCCTGAGGAGAGGAGACATGTTTTTGAATATAATAAGAAAAATGTACAGCCACAGGGACAGACTATTACATTTCCAAAGCTGCACTGTTAAACTCACTTCTTTAATTTAAGGTTCTATTTACCTTACTCTGACCTTTCCTTAAAATGCAGCTGTGAATGCAACCGCTAATGGTCTCTTTGATGATGAAAAAGAGGGGGGGGGGATACTTTAAAAGACAGACAAACACACCTTCATGCTGTGCCAGTTGCTGTATACACACTCAAAGTCTTGAAACACTTCGTCCTGCTTTAGCAGTGGAGCTTCAAGCTCCCAGAGGAGAGACGGAGAGCCTCTGGCAGAACAAAACACAAAGAGGAGAGTGAAACAGGGAAAGACAGAGCAGAACAGGTTATATTCTGTCTGCTCGGCTCCTCAAGTCACAGCTTTTTTTTTCAACCTGCTGGATAAGAAAACAAGTCTTTCTTGAGAGTGCCTGCTTCCCTGACAAATTCAGAATGACACTTCAGCGTATTCCATCAACCTAAATATCCATTACTACTTACATTCTGCACAGGCTTTTGTAGCTGAATATCCCTCCTTACATACAGTATTTATACCGACTTTGGAAGCTCAAATCCTTTTCTTTCTCTGCAATGTGCCAAAGAGGATAAGGACTGCAAAAGCAGCACAGTAAGGCATAAACAAATATTTAATTGATGTCCCTTTTTTCGCCCCATACAGCGTAAGTCTGCAGAGCTGTAGCCTGGTTTTTCTTGCAGCAGGGCAGAAAAAGGCCACGTGTGTCCAGATGATTGGATTTTCACAATAGAAGGGTCTCACACATCACAAGCTGCAGCCAGAAATAATGGTATTTTTTCTTTGTCAGATTGTGCTTTTCCTGTGTCTACATCCACAAATGAGGGGGGCAGAGAGTGTGAGCGCTGCGGTGAAGCTGCACTGATAACACCCGAGGTCACGGATTAATGCAAAGAAGGATGTTTCTAAAGTAGGAGAAGATGATGAGGAGGATTTCACAATTATAGCTTGGTCAGATGAAGTGATGATCTAATGTTTAAGGATGTCAAATAGCAGAGAAGGATTATTTCTTGGTTGTCTTGCTGCCCTCCTTAGAGCAGCTAATTGGCTTTAAGCGGAGAAAGAAAAGGAGCTAAGGGTGATTGAAAAGGCAAAAAATGGAGAACAAGAGTGTAAAAGGGAGACGAAGAGGGATTGATAGCTTAAGAAAGAGGACATTTTGGAGAGTATGAATAGCCATGAAAACAGAGAGTGTGTAAGAGAGCCGGAAAAAGGAGAAGAGGTAGTGTAGCTGATTGAGGAGAGAGAGAGAGAGAGAGCGATGGGAGACACAGAGGGGGTAACCCTGCTCAGCTGTCACAGCAGTTTACACTCATTAGCAGAGCTCTGCCTTTGAAGCCCTTTATCTCCAGCGGCACGTTTCATATGGCAGGAAAAGAGAGAAAACACACATACAGTACACACACATATGCAAACAAACTGCAAACATATTGATGCTAACTTCAACTCAAACAGCAAACACACAGAAAAAAAAAATCGACTGGATGCATCCAGTCAGAAAGCATCCACAGTGATCACTCCTCAAATCCCCGTCTAATTATATAAGCAGTGGCTCCTTATGTAAGATGCTTCCCCTACCACTGACTATCCATAATGCATGAAGTCTTGTATTTGGTTCATAGTGACACGTCCTACCTTCTTCTTCTGACTTGTTGTATCCGGGCAGACCAGGGAAAAAAAAGGCAAAGAAGAAGATGATGAAGAAGACCAAGACAATGGCGTTGAAGAAGAAGACGACTAAAAAAAAAAAATGATAAGAAGAAGACGACAACAGGGAAGACGAAAAGTAATCCTCAACCTAATGCAAGAAATCTGTTTTAGAAACACAACTCTTACTTTGAGGGACATTTCAGTGTTTTTAAGTGGGTTTGTCTTCTGATCAGTAGTATGTGTTCAGTTTATAAATATCCTGTATTGCTGCAGACAGGGTCCCGAATACCCTTAAAAACATAAAACATAAACAACATTCGATTTGTACCCAACATTTTTAAATATTTTCACCTTTCCTACAGCTCTATGTTTCTTAAAGAAACAGTCCTATGTTCCTAAGCATGCCATACGATGTTTACTACAACTATTTATATCAGCCTTACATCTATTACCATTCGTATAAATATGAAAATGAATCTTAGAGCTGCTCAACTTTAACTGCTGTAATACACATACTCAGCCCTCCCCTTTTAATCATTACAGTACACTGTTAATATTAGACTGATCACTCTAGTATCATACTTTTACCACAGTCTCAGCAGATGTCTGTTCATTATGAGTCTGGTTCTGCCTCTTAAAGGACGTTTTTTTATATACCACTGTAACTTTGTGAAATGTTGCTTAGTGCTCATGATGGATCAATGTTCAGTCTTTGTAGAGATCATAACAGAGTAAGGTCTAGACCCTGCTGTTTTTTGTAAAATGTCTTTAGATAACATTTGTTATGAATTGGCGCTATACAAATGAAGACTGATTGATTTTGTGCTGTACGTCAGCTGCTTGGGTCAGAAAGCGCTGTGGCCAGCTAAGACTTTAGTTAAACTTCACTCTTCTAAAGACTGTAGAGCGTGCTACAATGCATCAAGACAATTTGAGTTGCAACACGACTTAAACAGCCTTTGGTTTGGTCTCGTATTTGTAGCAGAGACTCGGATGCTAGCATGAGCAGTTTTCACCACTTTGTTGATCGTAATTTCAGTTGAAACATGTCAACATCATGGATCATTGTTTTAGTTTTTCGAGCCTGGATATTCTCTTCAAACAAGTTTCTAGAGGGGCGCCGGTAGCCTAGTGGTTTGTGTGCGCCCCATGTTCAGAGGATACAGTCCTCAAAGCGGGCGGTCCAGGTTTGAATCCGACCTGCGGCTCCTTTCCCGCATGTCATTCCCCACTCTGTCTCTCATCCCGATTTCTGACATTTATTACATTAACACCAAAAGAAAGAAATTCATATCTAATGCCAGCTGGTGGTTGTAGCTTAGCTACTCGTCACATTAGGAGACATACAGTATTTTTCTTTGAATACTAAAACATACTACACTTTCATGTGGTAATGAATCTGTCGCCATTTTAAATCTAATGTCACAATGTGAAAGCTGTATACAAAATAAGCAACAGCTGGCTCACATTCTGGTGTTAAGAACTGGTTGTGTTGCCACCATGTTTGAGTACTAAATGGATTCTTTACATCTCAGATTCAACTTTTCAATGAGTGATGTTTCATTGTAGTGAGATTTAGACTCTGAGGGATAATTGTGACACATTACCTCCTCAGGTTGCACTTAGCTGCCTTTGTAAGAAAAAAAAAAGGTGCTTAAAATGGGCTCTTTTCCATCAAGCAAAGGAAACGCTATAAAAAAACAGCTGAACCATCACATCACAGTAACAATAAGAAGAGAACTGTACAGAACACATGAAGCTCAGGCACATCACTACAGACTGTTTTCTTATTATCAGTTCTCTGTGAGACAAAGCCTCAGGCTGTGTTTGTGGTTGATGTGGAAAGCATTAAGCCTCACATTGACTTTCTACAGCCCATTGCACACACACAAAACATGTTCAGAGAGATTAAGAAATGAACTGTTTTTAATATAAGCACCTAAAAGAAATAAACTTCTTCTGTTCTTAATGAAGGGTTTTCTTAAAGATGGTATTATGTGTGTGTTGCATTGAGAAAATATTTAAGCTGTCAAATCCTTTCTGTTGGGAGCTTTCAACTGCAACGAGAAAACTGAGATGAAGGCTGAGAGCCAACACATCAATGTTTAGGTAATGTGCCAGTTAAACAATAGCAGTAAGAGATTGATTAAAGCAGATGGGGGGGGATTAAAGAAGGAACAGCATAAAAATGTCAATGATGTTGAAACTTTCATATCCTTACATTTAATAATCCACATGTTGTTCCAGACTGGGATTATAAACTGAAACAGACTCACAAACAGGGAAACAAAAGCCTGCTGTTTATTTACAACTTAATGACTATGATATCATGAAATAGGATACTATAGGACTTTCAGGCTATCAACCCCCACTCGGCTGTAAACTGTGTTTAGGAAATAGACTGTAAATATTAATGGATGAAGTAGGAGTGTTTTAAGCCTCCTGACAAACTGTTACATCACGCCCAACTATGGATAACACGAATCGTTCATAAAATCCAAACGGAGCCGTTTTAAAACAATTCACCCCCGTACAGTGTGTGCCAATGATGGCAATAACTAATCAGAACTATTACGTTTTTAGTACCAGGCTGTAAACATGTTTATTTCTGCTGTAAAAACGGCTTTTTTGGCTGTGGTGTGTATGTGACTTCCGGTGTTCATGGAGCCAGCCTCAAGTGGACACTTGAAGAACTGCAGGATTTTGCACTTCCGCATGGCTTCATTTTTCAAGACCGGAGGTTGCCGCTTGGTTTAGGGCTATTTCACAAAAATTAACATGCTAACAAGCTAAACTGATGAGGTGACCAGGTTAGACCTGCTTAACATGAGCATGTTAGCACAGTAATTTGTAGCTGTGTAAGAATTATTTTCAGCATTTTTCATGAACCACAGTTGTTGGCATCGATATAATAGAGTATTTAATGCACAGGTTTGCAAATCCAATAGTGCTGGTGTTTGTACTGTATGGGCACAGTTACTAACTTTGTCCAACAAGCCCCACTCCTGAATCGCTGAAATGTCATTAAATTTAGAGCCAATGTTGTTACTGCCTCTTTCTTTAAATAGCCAAGATGGCGACCATTAAAGGTATAGTATGTAGAATTGCATGCTAATGTGTACATTAAAATATCTAACTTATATTAAAATTGGAATAAATCCATGTTATATATATTTTTTAGTTGAGTACTTACATCACCTCAAATATTTCCAAAAGTTATCAAAGCCAGAGAAATCCGTAATTTAATAGTTGTAACGGGACGTGTCTTGTCGGCGGCCGCCTTGATGAGCCGGCATGATAGACAAGAAATATTGATCGTTGTCAAGGAAACACCAAATGTTACGTCAAAGACCGCTGCATAAGCTAGCGCTAGCTGATACTGAAAGCTGCCGTTCTGTCGCTGTATGTGCTGCTGTGATATAAAACGTCATGTAAATTATACTTGGATACATCGTCAGTACACATATTGGGCCTCATTTATCAAACGAACGTACGACCGAAAACCGTGCGTACGACCATTTCCACGCAAACTTCGGCATTTATCAATTTGGACGTAAGCGGAAGCTGCGATCAGATCTCACGTCAGGTCTGAGCTCGTGTACGCAAATTCGAGTCTGTGGATTTGCGGTGCAGCACAGCAAAATCTGGCGGAAAATAATGAACAAACCTCAGCTGTCATTAAGCATAAGCAGTCACATATTTAGAACAGATCAAAACGGATTATTAAAACGAAAACATTTCTTTTAAAGCCCATGTTTTTACTGATACCACTTTCAAAAAATTAAACAATAGGATAAATAGCCTAAGATGACAACGAATTATTACACATTAAAATGTGAAAGAATCATAAATACAAGCAGAAATGTGTGTTTGCAAATTAACTAATGGCAAAAAGGTGTAATTGTTTTTGTTTTTGTCCGATGGGTGTGACAGAACTGGAACAAAAATTGAAAGCACCTGTTGAGATAATCATCGTTCCACTGTGGTTGGTCAGATGTTTATTCATTCCCCTATTTAAACAGATGCTTTGACAGTTATCAAGTCTTGATGATGGCAGACTTGCTTATTTTGGAGGAGCAATACGTGCGTGTCAGACGTGAGCGCGTCTTCAGGGACCGCAGGGATCTCCTCATGGAGAGTGATGCCTGGTTGATCAGTCGCTTTCGGCTCCCAAGGCATGTGCTTATTGATTTATGCAATAATGTAGCTGCTGGATTAAAGAGAGAAACCAGGCGGTCAAATGCCTTACCTGTACCAGTTCAGGTGCTCGCCACGCTGGGGTTTTTGGCCACCGGGACCTTTCAGCGAGAGGTCGGGGACAGGGCTGGGGTCTCCCAGCCAACGATCAGCAGGACGATGCCAGCAGTGTTGGCTGCAATAAAATCTCTCTCCCGAAAATACATTCGGTTCCCATACAATGATGCCCAGCAAGCTGTGATTAAAAGGCAATTTTATGAGATTGCTGGGTTTCCAAATGTGGTTGGAGCGATTGATTGTACTCATGTGCGCCTGAAGGCACATCCATGAATGATTACGCATTCATCAATCGCAAAAACTACCACTCCATAAATGTCCAGGTGATTTGTGATGCCAAGCTATCACTTTTAAACGTGGTGGCCAGGTGGCCAGGGGGGACACACGATTCTTTTATTTTTCAAAACAGCTCTGTTGGCGCGCGGCTGCAGGAGGGCGCACTGCAGAGCCAAAGTCATCTCCTCGGTAAGTGGCTACCCTCGATAAATTGCATTACACTAAACAAGGTATCAGATGATTAACATTTTGGTATGGTTCTTCTAGGTGACAAGGGTTATCCTCTAACGGAATACCTTATAACCCCGCTACAGAGCAGGAACGCAGGTTCAACAGTGCGCACACACGCACACGGGTCACAGTCGAGCGCTGCTTCGGGTTGCTGAAGGGCAGGTGGCTCTGTCTCGGACCTGCAGGGGGAATGCTACTGTATACCCCAGACAAAGTGTGCGATATCATTTTGGCCTGTTCAGTTTTGCACAACATTGCACTGGTGAATGAGCGGCGCAGCCGGATGAGCCCATGCCCATGGAGCCGTGGCCAGCACAGCCTCCACAGGGGGCTGTACGGAGGAGACAGGACCTCATTTGTCGCTTTTAAAACGTAAAGTATACCTTAAACTCTTGCAAATGCTCTGCAGTATTAATCAGTAATGTGAAGTATTGTTGGTGGAATTGGCTAAAGGCATACTAAACACAGACAACATTTAGTCATTTAAACATTTTATTATGGCTTTTTTAGAGTTTCATTTATTTCTTTTAGTGTCATTAATTGCGTCAAGTGCGCCGACGACTGAGGCCAATAACCTGCATATCTCCCCTTGTCTCTCCAGGACCTCTGCCGTGATCAGGTTCGGTCTGGGCGCAGCACGGGGGGCCGAGGGCACGCGCTCACTCTCGGCAGTAGTGGGACCGCTCTGGGGAGCAGATCTGGCTGACATCATGCTGGTGCCTGGCTCTGAAATATTTAATACAATAAAAATGTCACCCATGTAACATGTGTAAGCCTTATTATTTGTAAGAAATGGTGTACAGTCAGTTTGATTTTTCAATGCAAGCAAAAGGGGGTTGTTAGTTACCATTCTGCTCTGGGTCTGATGCCAGTGCGTCTGTGTCACCTCCACCACTTATGCCACAGATCGACTCGGACCCAATTAAGGAGGCAATTTTTTCCTCCGTCCCCGTCAGGATCAGGCTGGAGTCTGGTTGGCCTCCTCCAGTCTTCCTGTTGCTGCGTTTAAACGCAGCAACACGTTTCTTGGTGGCCAGCTTCAAATCCGACCATTTTTTCTTGACCTAAATGTAAAGAATTGTTTTGATCAATTAGCAGACATAAGCTTTTAGGCTGCGGATGAAAAGATTCATTTATGTCGTTAGGCATGGGTTAAGTTATTGAGAATTATATTCAAACCTCAGCTGGAGTCCGTTCCTGTACGGCAACGCTGTTGACTGCCTCCGTTATCTTTTTCCAGACAGCGTTTTTATGAGCCCCTTTTATGCCACTCTTCAGACTGCCAAAAAGCACTGTTTTGTTTTGTTCCACCTCCGATGTCAGGATGCCGATCTCCGTGTCAGAAAAGTTTCTTTTCTTACTCATGTTTCGTCTCTCCAGGTTTGACCTCAGTGGGCGAGGCCTCCGAACCAGGAATATTTATGGGCGTAACATGTTAATGACGATCGAATTCAGCCGCCGCATTTATCAAGGCCCGCTCATTCGTACGCTCAGATTGGTCAGATACGAACGTTTCATAAATCGCACGTGTGTCCTGTCGTAAGACCAAATCTGCGCTCAGATCTGCGCCTGTTTTCACGCAAGATTGATAAATGAGGCCCATTGTCTTTCTCAGGTCAGTTTCGCCCGTTCGTATTGATTCAACACGGAGTTTGTTTGTTTTCTCCCATAATACCCTGCGAGCCTCGACTTCCTCTTTTGTTATTGTTTTGATTGAGAGCCCCCTAGCGGCGGATTTTACATACTGTACGTTTAAGGGAAAGAATTGTGACCAGTGTTTGTGACTGTTATGTAACATCTGTGTAACCTTAGTTCAGGGCACTTTGCCATTGTCTGCTTGAACTGACTTTTGCACTCAAAACACCAAGTTTTAGAGAAGAACTCAAAGTGAGATAGTGTTACTCTTGTAGTTTTTTTAAGAGCTTTATAATGCAAAAACTGAAATATATTTTTTAACCTCTTCCTTCTAGCAGTAAACCTCTTGAACTTCCTTCTGTTTAATATTAGACCGACCTTACACATGCTGAGGAAAGCTATAATATTCCTAAACTCATCCTGCAAAATATATCGATAGCTTTTGTTCATCTTACCACAGCATTTAATCATCCTGTAAAGGACAAATGTTATTGGAAATAGATAACCGATACTTGTCCCCTTTAACAAAACATTTGTTATGTATCACATAATTTACATGTTTTTCAAGAGCTTATTCCTGCTTACATATCCTCTATCTGAAACAGGAAGATAAAAATGATACTGCTGACTCAAGACGTCACTGAATCACTGACTGGAGTTCAAAGAGAAATCATGAGAAGAGAAGAGTAATGAGCGGTAAGCTGTGTAATGATCCTGTGAAAATGTCCTATCATTGTGCTGCATGTTCAGGATTAATGTTATTTACAGAATATAAGCAGTTTAAGGCAAACATTTGCATGGAGATTAAAAGGAAAACCTTAACACATGCATCCAATATGGACCAAAATAAACACGCACAGAGGACAACTCGGATAATTCTAAGCGCTTCACTGAAGTTGACAGGATGGCCTTGGTTGGCTGTCTCTGACACACACACAGACCATTCACACACAGACCATACAGACCTAAACATAGTACTGTATAATCATCACCAATCAGGTTAAAGCAAACAGCAGCCAGGGGAGAGTAACTCATAAGGATTGAACGATACGGAGGAAACAGTGCGACAGATCAAGACAAACATGGACCCCTCCTGTTCTTCTTCGGTAGTTTTACCCCTCGACACACAGAGAGGGGGCCGGCACACAGACAAAGAGCATGGTCAATTATTCACCATATCTTGCAGCAATCCATTACACTGCATTTATTATACATCATATGGCCAGCAACATGCCATGCAAGCCTGAGCAGCTTCACTCCCCTGCTGGAGTCAGGAGAGGCTTCCTGCAATTCATCACCGACAAACTAACGCATCGGCAAAGACATGAGGAAGGCAGGGAACGCACACACAAACACACACACACACTGACAAACACACACATGCACACAAAAGCAAAGAGTACTTAGAAGCACTAACAAACATGATGAATGGCTGCTGTCAGTTCCAGCACAGCGCTCACACAGGTATAAACACTTTACTGCGGAGAAGACACTTACTCACACATATCACTATTACTAAGACTCATCAACACAGACAAGCAGCCTGCAGCACATATACACAGACTCACTTACACCCTTTTCACACCGTTTACTATGCCATGATGTGAACAATCTATGGGTCACTAAGTAGCCATGTTAGCACCGTGGCTACATGAATAGTATTGTTGGATTGTTTCCACTTGGTCCAGACTTAAAGGACATCTCTCCAAAGTGTCTGCACAATCATAAAGTTTTCTTTTAGCACCAAAATTAGGTTAAGGTTTTTACTTTTTTAGTGAAATGTCTCAAATTTAATGGATGATTGCAATTAATTGTGTTCAACGCTATCAGTGGGTACTTCCTAATCATCAAAGTGGTCCTTTGACCTTTTTAGAAACACCAACCGCATGTCTAAGTATTCACTTACTCCCTGTAATAACTATATCTACTGGATGGACTTGCTCAAAACTTAGTCTCTAACTGTTTCCTGACTTCACCTGTACTGAAACATACAGTTTGATGATGGTAAAACAAAAATCAAAGGCCCAAATGCCTGAAAGTGCCTGAAAACGCATGCTATTCTCAGATCATGTAAGCAGGTTGCCATTAACATGTAGCTCAGACCAACGCCACGCCAAAGCACAGCCTAACAGAGCTGTTGGCTAAACGTATGTTAAGCCTCAGTGTAAATATCAGCATGCTATCACGTTTAAACCAAACAAACAATACCTGCTCAATATTAGCATGTTCCTGTCATTGTGATCATATAAGCATACATTCCTTTTAATGAACTCTAATTGCTTAATGCACCTTTTCCCTTTAGGACTGCATATTAAAGGAGATAATGAAAAGATGTATGGTTCAACAGTAAGTAGGGACAAAACACTCAAGTATTGAAAAAAAAAAACATTTTTTTTGTCACTTCTGAAGGATTGAAAACACAACAGTAATGTAGAACAGACTTACTTCCATACTGGTGAGATTACAGCGATGAGTCCCTGCAAACCAGCCACTGGTGGAGCACTGATCAATGTCCACATCCTGCAGGTTCACATCCACCCGAACGACCCCCCTGCAGAAAACAGGAGAGGAAAAGAGGGAAGGAAGAAAAACAGAGTCACAAGTAGAGTTAGAGGGAAAAGTAAGAGAAATCATGAGAAAAGATGCAACATTTAAGACGAATCACAGAGAAAGTGAAGCGAGGGGCAGGAGATTCAATAATTGATATGAAAAGGAAGCAGGATTTAATGAGATGGGTGCATGGCAAAGTATGAAATTCAGTAAAAAATAGAAAATGCAGAATAAGTAGATTTAGAGAAACGATAACAACATGGAGGATAAAAATGAAAGAAATACACTTAATATATGGGAAAGGCATGATGAGGAATAGGACAAATGAGGGAAAGTTATGTTGTAGAAGTTAGAAGAGGTTGAAAGGTATAGAGTCGAGAGGTTAAACAAATGGGTGCGAGAGAGAGAATGAAGGAGCAGAAGCGGAAATAGAGAAAACCAGAATGAAAGAAGAAAATGAAGAAGGACAGGAGGAGTGATTCTCAGAGGGAGTGAGGTCAAGAGAGCAAGAAGAAGGAAATAGAGGGTGGTAATAGAGAGAAATGAAGGAAATGGATCGAAGAAAGGGAAGGAAATTAAAAGTGATGTAAGATTTAATGAAGAGAGAGAGAAGAGTAGATAGAGGTAGAGACAAAAAGACACAGAAGAAAGGTGGAAGTTCTTTATTTAACAAGAAAGTAATGCTGTTAGACATTATAGAAACACTTAGAAAAAACGTCCTCCTTACTTTGTAAATAAATATATAAAAGGCAGAAACAGTTGTTCAAATGTAATCCACATTAAAACATCAACAGAATGGGTTTGTGGACTACCGTTTTAAAGATTGGTCTTTTTCATTTTGACCAATGTCATGTTGTTTTTGGAAGCCAGAGGTCACCACATTCAGCTGTAAGGATGTTTACTTGTTCGTCTGTCTCTTTCCTTGTTGCAGTGTGTTAGCGACTTGTCAATCACAGGTAGCCACTTCCTAAAGTGTTCCATGACTTGCGCCAAATGGGGTCGGGCGGGGAGTCGATCTTGCTACCCGAATAACAAGGACTGTAGCCTCTACATGTGACGTCTGCTCTCCCACTGGTATAAACCAGCACAATATTTATTTGGGTACTGTTAATGGTTAGTTGGCTATATATTATTTACGGAGACGGACATGTGGCAACAGCTTCACAAGTAGCTGACTCAGGATACTTCCAATGCTTTTGCCAGTATTTATGCCAGGTGGTTGAAATGTGTTTGCAGGGCGGCACAGTTTTTCAGTGAAAATTAAACTTTAGTGTTCCAGCTCAATGCCAAACAGGAAAACAGACAAAGCTAGCAATGCACTAGTAAGCATAGCAGACACAGCAGCTGAAGGCGAAAATATTTGTGTAGAACAAGCAGAGTAAAGATTGGACTCTTAGCAGCAGGTGCGAAAAAAGAAACATCCTGAAATGACAGTAAGATAGCTCTCTGCTGGGCTGCTGGATTGTATTATACATGTAGAGAGGTGATCCTCTTAATCAGCCTGCTTATGATGTACTGTAGTGAGGCAAAATAATAGAAAAACATTTAATGTAACTATACAATTTCATAGCAGCACAAACTGCAACCTCCAAAAAGATCATACATTTGTATCAACACCTCTCTGAAATCGTTTTCTCGTCAGAAGATTTCATTATGGAAACAAATATAGTAATTTAACTCCTATAATATTCAGTGGCGAGTCTAGAGCCTGTTGAGGACCTAGGCAAAAATCAATTGAGGGGCAGCTCCAACCTACGTTCAGAAGGGCAACGAGAATGAGTGTCAGATGGGGTCCCCTTAGGGAGGTTTCCTACCGTCATTGCAAAATGTGCACATGCTTTGGGGCCCCCTACTGGTGTGGGGCCCCAAGCAGTTGCCTGTCTTGCCTGTTGACAAGCAGCACCTCTGATAATTTTACACAACTGCAGATGAACATAAAATGCAATAACCAGTCATTTTGTCCGAGCCGGTCAGCATTCAAATGTGCGAAAGAGTGCTCTTCAACGTGTTTGTAAAGTCTGTTCTTAACTAAGAACAAATCCCACAGAAGAAAACATTGATGAATCCCAGAATCGTCTTCAAAAGTTTGTACGAGGGATTTAAGAACACGGTTGATGAATGAGGCCCACTGTTATTTTGACAAAAAGCAATTTGGCTGTTTTGTTTTATAATTCAAATTAAATACTGCATTGATTCAGGACTTTTTTTTGCTACAGATACGTAGTTTCACATGTATTAGTGAATATTTATAGCAGTAGAACAAACTCCAGTCTATTACAGTCATCTACAGGGTTCATCATAATGAAGGGACATGTCACTCAGGGGAATAAAGGGGCTCATTAATGTGTTTTTAATCGTTTCTGGAGAACAATGGAGCATTATCTCAGAGGAATAGGATTTGGCTCGACAAACAACACTTGATAGAGGAATACATTTATCGTGTGTGGGTGTTTTCATGGGATTTGTTCTTAATAAGAGATTTATGCCTCCATCCCTATGGGAAATAATTTACAAAGTTTAGTTTCTTAATATCTATGGCAGATAGTTCTGGTAGCAGCACTCCTGGTTTGGCTCTATAAATATGAAAGGACAGCTGATACTCAAGTTGTTGGGTTTTCTCCGCCTCAGGTTACTGTTCAGTAACATTACAGAAATGTTGCAGAAAAGTGAGAAAGAAATCTTGTTTTCTTTCTGCTTGAAGACTGAAACATCTCTGCACAACATCGGAGCAGTTTGAGTTCAATGAATATAGACAGTTCCAGCCTGTGCAGCAGTGAGCCATCAACGATCCAAGCCTATCTATCTATCTATCTATCTATCTATCTATCTATCTATCTATCTATCTATCTATCTATCTATCTATCTATCTATCTATCCAGACTGTGAGGTAAATAACATGAATTACTTTGTAGAGTTCCCGTATTAGTAACTGAAAAGAAAATGAATATTGAAAATCAAATGGACATAAAACCGTATTTCAAGAAAAAACAATATGAGGCTATTGATAACTGAGCTACCATTAGACAACGGTTAACAGCAACCTCTCTTGTAAACATTACATTAGCTAGAAGTGCTTCGCACTTTCTTTCTCACAGCTTTCTTATTGCTTTTATGATGTGACTATTGTTTTTTTAATGATGTGATTTTAATGTTTGTCTTTACATTATAATTTGTACTATCCGTCTGTGTGTGCTGCCACTGACAAGAGCTGCTAAACTGTTTTTCTTTGTTTTCATAGCAATGACAATAAAGATATATCCACATTTCTAGCTAACTACAATATAGCTGGGAAATACAGTTCTAGCTTACATTAAAGTACAATTTGAGCTTCCATACATTAGAAAGTTTAGAAAGTTTATCTTTAGCTTATTTTACATTACCTACAAAGTACATTTCAACATGACAAAAACTAGGAAGTGAATTTCTATCAAACATGAGGTAACATTGGCTAGAACGAAAATTCCTAGTTAACATTTCTTTAGCCTGAAAGTAAATTGTTAGCTTAAATTATATTTACAACGTAGAAAGTACATTACTAGCTAGCATTACATTAGCTAGACAGAACATTTCTACTCATTACCTAGAAAGTTAATTTCTAGCTCATTACCTTGGCTTGTTAAAGTTCATTTCTAGTCAATATAAGACAGTAATTTTCCAGCTAACATAACATTAACTAGATATTTGAGCATTTTTATTGTTACACTACCAGATGTGAATATTAGCTTCAACTTTGTAGCTAATGGTAATATTATCTAGTGGTTTCTGCTAACATTAGCTGTGTCAGACTGCAGCAAATGGACTCAGAAGTATATTGTTTTAACTTCAAAAAATATCTACATTTCCATACAGATTTGAAATGTTTCCTGTCTTTTCTTGCTGGTCAATTCAGAATTGATGAAATAAAGATGCTACGTCAAATACCCTATTCATCCAACTTACAACCTGGAACACAAACTATATCATATCAGCTTTGGAGCTTTTCAGGGCAAATGGCAGCTGTGTGAATATAGTCAATACAGCATTAGAGGAGAACTCTGCTTTGGGCGAGTTCTTTTCAGTTGTTGCCGTGAAGCCTATGTTGTGCCAAGCCCAGATCCTCACTCTTTCTCTCTGTTTGTTTCGTACACAAGTAAAGCATGCTTACTCTTCTTTGATTTATCCTCTCTGGCCAAATTACCCCACCATCAAACAGCCTGAAAATTCATGCACTCTCGTATGTCTCTTATCCTTTTCTCCTCTATGGTTTAGTGGATGGGACTAACACCTCCATCTGCCCACTCGCAAGTGGAACAAACAAACATGGAGAGAGGCTTTCGCCACCAGCTCTCCTCAAGTAGACGACCAGGGAGAAAGAGAGGGAGGCAGAAGTGTTGGTACCACTGACTGACAGAACAAGTAAGTGTATATACTGTATGTTTACAGGTCGGCTTGATAGAGACTAGAAGCAGTAGAAAAAGCAGAGAGATGTGATAGGTGCCATCTGTGGACACAAGTGAGGTAGGCACAAATGTCAAGCCAGGACAGACAGACTTCTTTAAGCCATTACAAATTAAGAAACACTGAAAAGTTTTTGTAAACAAATTACAGCCAAGGTTGAGACATTGCAGGCTTCTATCTCAGCTCAATGGTCATGAAAAGCTTCTTAGAATTCAATGCACATTCATCATAAGTGCTTCATTGTTCCCCAGCACAAGGTAGATGTGGCTTTATTACACCTGCTCTCTCCTGCATTGTTGGAAACGTATTGATGTCAAGAACAGAAAGAGAAGGGCCTACAGCCACGCTAGCAGCTCTGTCAGGCTGTACGCAGAAGATGCTTGTGCAAAATGCTAATGTTAGCATGCTAAGAATGACATGCTGATGTCACACAGGTATTTGTATGATGTTTTTCCACTTGTTTTAGTGTGTTAGCAAGCTCACATTAGCAGCAATGCAAAGTAAAGCTGAGGCTGAATGGAATGTAGGTACTTTGTTAGAATGTCAGACTTAAGCTGTCACTCCTGAAAGCTTCTAGAAAATTTCCGGACAGCGTGCCCCTGAAATTTTCCAAAGCTGTTTTTCACACTTGTCCCTCACAGTTTGAATTATTCCCTGTCAGACCGGTGACATAACATGAAAAGAATGCTATTTTTAATGTTAACAAGGTATCAAACATGGCAGGCGAAGCAAAGTCAGACACGATAAATAACAGTTTTTGCCTTTAAATCAATGCCACAGAGAAGAACATACTGGGGAGCAGAAGAGTATGAAATGCCTTCATACAAGCATTACACACACAGGTCGCTCACAAGGTAGAGTGATATAAACGTAATGACACCCTCCAACACGCAGGGAATCTGCCCGGTTATCACCTGCTGTGTTCACAAATTTGGATCACCTCAACTTCACACAAATTATACCAGGAGGCAAGCAAGAAAAGTTTTGGGTAAAGTTGCCGTAAAAAAAAAAAATGTTTAAAATTCAGCTCACCCTGAAATTTTTGGAAATGTAACATTTTGTGTTTGAGTTTTGTGCATGTTATACACCAATATAAATCTAAGGATAATGTTACATAAAAAAATTAGGGGACCAACAAAGTTACAATTTATCCTAAGGAAATATAAGGCTTTACAGGTAGCTCTTAGCTATTAGAGGTCACTGCAGACTGTGATGATCTCATGTACCCCAGTTATGCATGGACTTCTAAGTAGCTGTTTGCTTTCATGTTTTGAGCTGAGTCAGCAGCTAAAGTGCTAGGAGCTAGCCAGACAGAGGGCTTAATGACACAGACCATTGGGTCATGGGTAAACAGACCAATCTGACCAAGCTACCTTCCTTTAAGGCATACAACTGTACGAACATGTGAAAAGTGTCATGGTTCATTAAAAAAAGTTAAGCTTCCTTGTTCTCGTTGCACAGGTTGCAGGTTTGACCCCGGATCCTATCGCTTTTTGGTGCATGTCATCCTCCACTCTCTCTCCCCACATTTCCTAACTATCTTCAGCTGTCTTTTCAAATAAAGGCAAAAAAAATAAAATAATTAATCTTTGAATTAAAAAAAAAAAAAGAGTCAATATCAGTGTGGCATTGAGGCACTTTTGATTTGATCGTTTATTACTTTTTAAATGTTTTCTATTTTCCATCAGAAATGGCCGAAATAAACTTGCTTGCTTTTGTTTTCTCCCTGGTTCTGCTAAATTGCACAAATAAGTTACATTTTTTTAATTCTGTTTTTTCCAACACCTACAGTGATAAACTATACACACTTGATTAATTTGCTCTGTAACTGATTTCTAGCAGTTCGTGCTCTTCCTATATCATCAAACACACGCTTCAGCTGGTGAAGTCTTTAGATTGATGGTGCATTTTAATGTTGTTGTTGTATCTTTTTATCATCAGTATTATCTTGGTTGTTGTGATGTCTCAACATTTTTGAAGTTCTGATTTACAGATGTCCATATTTTACTAGTTTGAGGAATTAAGCTTACTTCAGACCTTTTGTCTCCTGAAATATTATCACCTTTGTTAATGTCCTACTGGGTCTCCAGTCAGTCTCTGTCTGCCTCCCTAACTTATTACTCTGCTTTAAACCTGCAAATGTGATTTAATATCTCTTCATGGACACAGTGTTTAAATTGGGTTGGATGAACAGTGAGAAAGGGGAAAAAATGAGAAAGAGCTGCTTTGAGGTAGAAAGTAGAAAACATGGTGGATGTGACCCCATCATCTACACTAGCTTATACTTTTCTGACCAAAGCCAAATAACTTTCTATTTTTGGAAACCGAGTGGAAGAAGCCACATAAAAGCTGCAGACCACAACTCACAATACAAGGAGGGGAGTGAGGAGGACAACAGCTTGTGTCTGACTGTGAAGTCGCTGCCAATCTCTTTACTCAATTAGGGAGTGAGCCTTATTACATGAGCTGCTCTGGTCTTAATCAACCATTTCATTCTGTTTCCTCCTCATTCGTCTTCCTCTGCTGACATTCAAAGTGTTTCCAACAAGTGCCAAGCTACATTACTTTGGAAATAGAACAAAATAATCCCAAATCACAGTTCAAATTTTCATGGAGCTTTGAAGTAGATAACACCATACTACAATTTTCCCCATTGCGTTTGAGATCAATATGTTTACAAGCAAGCCCGGCTGCTGTTGGGACTACAGCCATGTGTGTGAAAAACTTAAGAAGAAGCTCGTAAGTGACCTTGATAGAGGATGTAGTCAAACTAACATTGCCATGATAAAGAATGAAGTCTTAAAAGTGTTATGGATGGTAGGGTAGCGACAAAATAATTGTTTTTGTTAAAGGAAGAATGTGCGACATTTTACACATGAATACAGCAGAAATCAAGTCATGACTGTCTACAATGAGTGACAAGCTTGAGTCCCGTCAGCTGTTGTTGTCTGAGCCGTGTTTACATCGTGTTTACATGGAAAGGACAGCCTTGTGTATAAAGCTGTTTCAGTCAAGAACTAGAGAAAAGAAGAATAACATAAGTGTGTTTAGATCACGGTCATTCCGTGTCCATTTATGAACAATATGAAGCTACGAGTTAAACATCATTATAAGATTGTCTTTAATCAAGTATCACAGTCTCGCTGAATCATGATGTTATCATTATAGTGGGCCACATATTGCCTTATCGTATCACACTGATTGTACCAAATCTTATTGTGAGTTACACTGCCATTCCCACCCAAAGCACTGAGCTTAATTCAATCACTGATGAAGACCACAAGAGCCATAGAAAAAAGCTGTGTGCTTTGTCAAACCCCTTCAGTTTACATATAGACATATCCCTCGTGTAGACTGGAAATTAGGAAAATCTGTCTATCTTCTCGAACCTTGGAGTCCTCTGTGTACCTATAAATATCATGCTCAAGGAAAATATTTGTATTTCACCTTCACACTAACGGCCAAGAAAATGATTTTCTAGCATTGCTTTTTTTCTTCTGTCACAAATCACTTTTAACACACACTCTAAAAGTCTTCTGGCTGAGCTTGAAAAGTCAATCATTTCTTTTTGGATTCATACACTGAATCAATTTAATTAAACTGCATATCATATGCTTAAGTCAACTGTCACAAGAGCATAGAGCTTTTCTCATCTCATGTGTCATCACTTCATGTTCATTTGATGATTTAAGACAGGAAACATCCCAGACCGCTGTAAGTCAATTTGGAGACCAACAGAGCATCAAAAGCAAGAAATGTATGAGCTGTTACAGCAAATTAAATTGTCCACTATTAAAAAATGTATCTCTTATGCAACACATTATTTTCTAAGTAAGCTACAATTTAAGACCATGAAGATTTTGAGCAAAAAGTTTTCTCTCTGGTGGTAAATACTTCATCTATGTCACTCAAGAAAGGGAAAACAACATGCAGCTACCTCAGAGGCTCAGAAGTGCTGAACAATACGATTCCTCAATCAGCCACTAGAGGGTGGCTCAAATGTAAAGTCCATCACCATTAGGCCCAATATTAAAATGCCAAACTTTACACTAGAAATAAACATGTCAGAAGACAGTTTAGGTCTCTGTACCTAGATTTTCTTTTCAGGACACCTTGAAGGGGTTTCAGTTTTATACAATTCACATTAGGTCTTTCAGAGTAGATGTCCTGTAGATTTCCCACTTTAACACCAGTCTCTCATACCAAAACAGAAATGTTCTTTGGAAAAACCTCCTCTGTCCTTCAGGGCAGCACTTCCCCTCCCCCTTCACCCCTCCCCTAGTGTTCAGACCAAGTGTAGCTGTTCGTAGGGCAGATCTTTTAAGACTTTTAGACAACAAAAAAGATTTCCTTTGGTTTGGATAGCCTGTTGGTTCTCCTTCAGTTGGACTCTAGCGACGACACTCCGCCATGATGCCTCTACAAACAGCACCCCTAAGTGGGCGGGGCTGTCCGCCCCCTATGTGGTGTCAGGACTAACGGTCGGACAGGGAGGGGTTCACGCAAAGACAACGTGTAATAAACATAAACACACCGAAGGAAGCACCATCAATGTGACCACAGAGCTGAGAACAAACCCAGAGGGAGTTTGGCTTCACTTTTTTAGTAAAGTGAAAAGTAAACAATATAGTGAAGATATATTTGATATCTTGCTAAATGAATGTTTAAAATGTTGCATACTATATCTATAAAGCTAGGCATTATTGGGGCGTCTTTGGGGGACATGTGGATGCTGCCGGCTGTTGGCTAGGTGTTCTTCAGATTCAGGGATTAAACTGAACCTTAAAGCTTCACTGATGTTGCTGGTGACTTTCAGGACTTTTTTAAAGGCGATTATAGGACAATATTATGGCTTGATGTTTGGTTTATTTTACTAATAGGCTGTCCAAGTAGTCAGTGCTGCTTGATTGCAATCCTAGCATTGTGTTTATCTATGTTGTAGGTTTCTCTCTGCTGCTTCTCTCCACTCATGTTCCTTGCCTGTAAGCTTGTTCAGTGTTTATCATACATTAATTTATTCATGGCGGCACGTGCAGGGAGTCAAGAATGTTGTTGGCTTTTCCCCACAGAGAAGACGGTATGTCAAAGAGATGAGCTGTTACCCGTCATTTACCCGCCCCTATCTCTCTCTGTGGAGATGTGGGTAACTGAGAGGGGAGCCTGACATGTTCCACAAGCTCTATTAGCTTCAAAATCTAATAAATGTACTATTCCAGTTAGCTACAACCACAAATGAGCTCATTATCAAGCATACAAGTTTGCCATGAGGTCAGACTGTTAATAGCCTTGATGACTTTGCACTATGGCCAAAGAAAAAACATGCTGAAGGCCAAAACGCTGAACTTAAGGCTTCAAAAAGGCAGTCGAAAACCAATGGGTGATGTCACAGTGGATACGTTTATTATTTATATAGGCTAGGGATGACAACAATTGCAGTGTATTTCCCAAAAATGTCCTGAGCGACTCAAGGCCACGTCAGGAGCTCCATAACCTGAGAGTGAGTGTCCATGAAGAAGTTATTGATGCTGCTTGCTCAGGGACACGTCAACAGGGTGGAAACACGTCTGGTCTCACATAACTCCCTGCAGCCAACATTCAAGCGTCATCCAAATGAAATGTCACATTTGTTTTGTCTCCAGCTGCAGTGGAAGATTTAAATAAACAGTTTTCTGTAGGTGTAAGATACAAGTAGGCGTTTTTTGGCATCAAGGACAAACTCTCTTTCTTGTCAGATTTTCTGATGTGAACAGCTTTATTTGTGATGCATCCATATGGATGTAAAGCTTTAATGCACCTGACATTCACAGTAGCTTCTAATGCAGTTAGTGATCATTCATTGTTTATTCATGATTTAATTGATCTTCTCCACACACACTTGGACTGTTGCCTTGAAATATGAGATCCTGAGTTGATTTTATGCACCTCACGGCTATCCAAACTCACACCAAAGCCAGCTTGTATAGATCCCTTCACCCACAAACACTGTGTAAAGCCTGCAGTGTTCATTAGATGGAGGGATGCAGCAGCGGAGATTCACAGCTGTGCTCTGACAGGCGAGCATTTTAAATGAGAAGGGTCTATACCTGCATCTGTGAAATCTCTTTTACACCATCTGTTTACAGCATCAAGGCAGCAGCTGATCAGGATCCATATTCTAGTTTCATGGTGCATTATTGTCAATCAAATGGGATTTTGCTTGCATTGATGTTTACAATAAATAATTGTGGATGATTTTGATAGCATAATTGGAATTTATGAAAAATAATCCCGATACAAATGTTTCCAAGCAACTATAGCTGATAAAGAGTACTTCTTCAACACAGTGTCATAGAAATAATTATAGACATATAATTATTAGAAAAACACTGATTACTGATAGTTTGTGATTATTTTAGCACTGTTGTGGTTGCTTTCTTTTCAAAAATAATTAACCTAAGGTAGTTTATTTTTTAAGGGAGCTGATACATAATCATATTAGATGAATGCACTGAATGGTCAATCTCTGATACTGCAGTTTAGGCAATATTGAGACAAATATCGAACCCTATTTCTAACTGATTGACTTCTCAAGTTAATATTGTCGTGTTAAAACTATCGAACACAATAAACGTGACATGAAATCAAACTTCTCATTTTAGAGACAAATAGGTAGCCTATGTAACAAAACTTGTGAAAAACTATCTGCATGCTTTGCCTCTCGCTCACATCCAACACAAACACAAACATGCACTTCCTCTCACCTGAACTCCGGGGCAGAGTTGCTCTTCAGTCCATAGAAACCTGCAGACAAGGTGAGCAGCCAGTGAGGCACAAACGCCCCGTGCTCGCACTCCAGGTACGGAGCGGACCACTTAATCTGGTTTTTCTCCAGGAGGTAACCTCCACTCTGGGTTCCTGCTGCTTCCGGGAGTCTCCTGTGCATGTGTGGTCTCCTACGGTCTCTGAATTCGTTATACCACTCGGACTCCGGGCTCCTGCTCTTCAGGTGACGGTGCGCAGAGCTGGATAAATCCTGCAGAACCACCTCTTTTTCGGTTCTGGTCGCCTGGAGGAAAACGTGCGGTCCTGGGGTCGGCGCGTCCTCGTGGAAGGTGACAACAGCTCTGTGGATTTTGGGATCCCCCTCTAGGATGCTTTGTACCAGCGCGTGGTACCAGTGGATGTCCCTGCGTAGGGTTTGCTCACGGGACCTGTTGGCCTGCAGGATCATGTTCAGGAAGTTTGTCGCGTGCGCTACGGTGTCCAGGATGCTGTGCAGGGAGTAGTGGGAGGCGACGTGCAGGCCGCCTCGCAGGCTGCTCAGCTCGTATCTACGCGAGCAGTTGACCTGCCGGAGCGCGGAGGAGTCCCCGGTGTGTAAGAAAGCGGTCACGACCCGCGGGAGGTCCTCCTCAATTTTGTGCGCCACCACCGCGCGCTCTGTTGCCGGTACAGGAGGATAGTACGTCGGGTGGTGGGGCGGCTCCCTGTTGATGTTTTGAGTGCTGAAGACTTGTGGGTTCTTCTCGTCTCGGTCGTTGTCAGACCACTCCACGTATCCATAATTTGTGCCCAAAACGAGCCCCGCGTGCAGGAGCAGCGGGACCACCAGGAGAGCCATAATGTTCCTCTTTACAGGCGCAGAGATGAAACCGGGGGCACTTTGCAAAGTAAGACTTGCATAACCAAACCTCTCTCTTTGTTCCTTTTTTTATGGATAAGATACACTTTCAGATGCACAATCCAGAGAAAATCCTAAATTTGAAATCCATAATCGCTCTAAAAAAGATTCCACTTCTCGTCTTTTGCTGGTTTCTTCCTCTCCTTCTCCGTTTATGTGATCCAAACTGCCCACGCAGCCTTTAAGCCTTCTAACTCGTAGAAAAAACAACAATGACTCCTCATCAGTCCGCCATCCATTCACGTGAAGCGACGTTATAACCGCGCGCGAACGGTCTCTTCTTACTCCTTCCCGGATAAATCCATGTGAGAGGAGCAAGATGACGAGGAGGGGAGCAAATTGTGCCTGAAGTTTCCTCCCTCCCAATAAAACGCGTAATAGGCCACCTGAAGTGTCGCCCAGCAGCGTGTGTGGTTGTTTCTCACTGCCTGTCAGCTAGAGGTGGGCGGAGCGTGGGAAAGACGGGCGCTGTCCGGTGCTGAAAGTATAGCGCCCGTGGGAAGAAAAGCGAAGGAGGTGTTGATGATGATGGTGGTGGTGATGATGCTGAAGGGGTTATTGGTGATGAGGATGGAGAAGCGGCCTGTCAATTAGAGTGAGACTAATTTTAGAACAGAAGAGTGTGAAGGAGGGAGAGACCAACAAGACACAATGATCCACACACCTTACAGTATGATACTGAATACATTTCCTGTGTACAGTAAAGATAGGAGGAAGAGGACACTTAAATAATATTATCCATGCACGATTGTTTAGCCTCTCATTAAAAACCATTAGTTTCCTAATAAACCCTCAATGTAGCATCTGCATCACTCACTTTGTTAAAGCACTATTTAATACAGCCCATCTATAATTATGGCATTTTTATAGTACATGCCATTTTAGCGTGTTGGTTGAATTGTTGATTTTGATCTGGCAGGACAGATAGAGCCATGACCCTTTGAGATAAGCAGAGTTAAATATAGTTCATCAAATTTAAATACTAACCACCATCATTATTTGTAGGAAAAAATGACCTCAAACTGTTTAATCTGCAGGGAGCACAAGTCAACAAGTTTGAAGGGCCATAAATAGTGTAAGTATAAAGTTTACATACGGAGAGAAAAATAAATACTAAAAACAATATATATGAATGTTTGCCGTTTTTGTTGCTGTTACAAAACAGCAACAAAAATGGCTCCTCCTTACTTTAACTCTCTATTTCAGGTCTACACTCCCTCCCGTCCACTACGCTCTGCCAATGAAAGGCGTTTGATCCAACCTTCACAACAGGGTCCAAAGACGAGGACTAGACTCTTCTCCTCTGTCGCCCCCCGGTGGTGGAATGAACTTCCAAACTCCATTCGATCTGCAGAGTCCCTCTGTACCTTTAAGAAAAAGCTAAAGACCCAGCTCTTTCAGGAATATCTACTAACTTAACTTAATGATGATGATCTCGATTGTATTGATGTAATGATGGAAATGTTGATGGTTTTTTGTTTTTGTTTGAAAACGACGAAGTATAAGATGGTTTATATACTGATTAGAGTCTCAGACTGGCAGTTCATGTTGTGCCTTGCCTCTGGGCAATGCCTTTCAGCACCTGTGTGTCCAATCGGACTCAAAGCTGATCGTTCGTCCTTACTGACATTGTTCCTTTATTTTTCCTTGATCCTTGCTTGTGTTGTTCTTACTCTCTGATGTACGTCGCTTTGGATAAAAGCGTCTGCTAAGTGAATTGTAGAATTGTAGAATTGAAAATATTAAAGAAGACAATAAAATAATCTGTTAGCCACCTGCCATTCATGAGCATCGGAGGCTATTTTCTCTCTTCAGATATTTCAGTCTGTTTTTGAATACAATAACATTAACAAGAAGGCTATCATATTGTATTTGTGTCCATGTGTATTTCTCCCCTTTAACATCCACCAGGTCTCATAAGGAGTCAGTCCAGGGTTGTAGGTAAATGGGCGTTGCGGTGTGAAGCTCGCGCCCGGGGTGACTCGCAGGCCGTTGCCATGGCAGTGGGAGGTGACGACCGCAGAGTTTCTCCCATCGTGCCCGCTGCAGCTGGCCCTGCAGCATCTACATCCGCTCCTACAGTGATCAACTCTCACACACGCACGCACGCACGCACACGCACACACACACACACACACACACACACACACACACACACACACACACACACACACACACACACACACACACACACACACACACACACACACACACACACACACACACACACACACACACACACACACACACACACACACACACACACACACACACACACTCATCAAATCAGCTTTATAGTTAGGCTGTAATCCTGCAAATTATACAGACAGATATTCACAGGCAGAAGGATAACTGCTGATGGAACAGATAATAATGAGAAGTGACACATATCTCACCATCAAATCTCTCATTCAAGACCCAAATAAAGTGTGCATGTGATGAGATGATGAAAAAGGCCGCAGAAACAGAGAGTCAGTGCAAAGTATAGAGGTAGCATCAGAGAAAAAAAGGCACTGTATGAAGTGACTGCTTCTGCCCTTTCTATTTCATCCTCTTTTACAAGCTGCACTGCCTCCCCTGGCCTGATGAATATTTGATGGGCATTTGCTGCTTCATCTGCATGCTTTACAACTCAGCTCAGTACAACCACAACAGTGAAGAGGCTGCTGTCCCAGAACTTTTTTACCAATGCTCCCTGTTCTCCCAGAGGTTGCTTAAGGGTTTCCTCAGAGAAAAGCAAAGAGTGGGTGAAAAAGGCCTGTGTGAAAAAGTCTATCCTCTCTGGTGCTTTATTTCTGTCTTCTGTACATGCAAGGAGATGTTTTGAACTAAAGCAAGTAGAGCTGCCTTTAGAGTGGAGGTTACCAGGGCTAAGTAGAAAAATAAATGTCTGCATTCAAACATTAACTGGAGAAGCATCAATTACTAATCCTCATATTAAAAAATAAAAAAAATAAAACACACTGATTAAATTAGATCAAATTCCCACTGAGGCTCATGAAAAGTGGATTGGATCATAAAATATCAATGTCCAGCCAAGACCATTGATTGTATAAAGCATGGATGTAGTCTCAGTGATAAGAGTGATATGAGGATTTCTGAAGCACAATGATGTCTGTCACTATATGGGAAATACTATCTAACCTAATTATCAATCAGTGTAGTAACGTGCAAAGAGGTGAAGCTGAGGCGGGCCTTAAGCCTCCTGACAAACAGCTACAATGCACACGTGTGTTAATCATGCAAATTTGTGCATAACTCTTTGGCTTCATATAATCAATATGGATGAGTTATCCAAAACTTCATCCCCCCACTAATAAAAAGAACTGAGCTATTGATACCAAATTATTTTCCTTTGTACAAGGCTGTAAACGTGGAATTCTGCTCTAGAAATGGCAATTTTAATATAGAGGAGCCAGTCTCGAGTGGACACTTTAGGAACTGCAGTTTTTTTTTGCACTTTTAACACACGCACGTCCTTCAAAATAAAAGCACAGAATACACATTTAAAGACACCTTCTTTCCCATGCACACATCCACGACCCATAGAAAACATCTGCAACCAAACTGTGGGTTCCAACCCACCAGTTGAGAACCATGGCTTTACATGATTCGAACGTATGGCTGCCAGTATTGCTGTGGGATGGTTTTTTTAATGGTACATCCAGTTGCACTGAGCAGTAGGTTTCTTTTTCTCTATTGCCCAAGGCAAATTTCCCTCCGGGACAATAAAGTATGTCATCTGATTTTAATTATGTTATCTCATCTCATCTAATTACACAATGTAAATAGCTCCAACTTTGGTATTTATGCTCCTGTCAAAGAAGCACTTTACTGTCACTGTAGCATCTTGTCATTAAAAACCCTTGGTTTTAAAACCAACTCTCCGTCTGTGCTAATACAGAAACTTTAAACAACATCTTAGCTCTGTAATTGGCAAACATGTTCATGCTTCGGATGCTGTGAATTAACAGGAGATTGTTGTTACCCATGTTTACCAGCTTGTTTCGATCTGACTTTCATTAGCGATGATATGCTACTCATGTCTCCTCTAGTGTCAGTTGAACATCAGCCAGTAAGGAATCAGGGAAGATATCATTTGATGAAGATAAAAATGAAGAAGAATGACAACTTTGTTAAAAAAAACAACAACAACAACAACTTTGTTTTACATTTTATCTTTAAAGTCCCCTGAAATGGCAACACAAGTCTTATTTCATACTACAAATGAGTGTTTTGTGTAGGACTGAAAATGCTAGGGAGGGATTAATCGGTGATCTTGATTGCCATTTACAGCAGCCAATAGGAACAGGCTAGGTAACTGGAACTCCAGGAGAACAGCAGTGAGAGGGACAGGAAAATCTTAAGGTTAGCATGCATTGGATGCTAACCTGCGAGCTAGCTCATAGGTCATTGCAGAATTATAGCCATAGGGGAGGACAATAAAAACAATAAGAAAGTATTCAATTGGATTAAAAAATGTTTTTTACATAAAATGTAAAACCACACACAAAATCCATTTATTTTTAATGTCAAGTGTACTTTAATGTTTAGTAGCTCAATCTCAAACAAACTTGTTTTATGGAGATGTGAAACAGAATCAGGTCATCATGATTTAAAGAAGAGAAATGATCGAGTTCAGAGGAATGATTCTTTCATTTTAGTGTAAATTTCATCCCAGTAGCATTTGTCACCCTGTTAAATGTCATCGCTCCAGCTGACAGATCAGCTGCTGCTGCAGCCTGATGAAGATGAAGAACACCACTCTAAACTCAAACTGTGTTACCTTCAGCTGGTACTGTCTGTAAAAGGAAGGGCAGTTTATTAGAAATGCTGCTAAAAGAAATCTATTTCATTTGGTAACTATCATAACATTGTTCAGAGTCAACGGTCTGAGTGTGTGGGGTAACTGTACCGTACCAAATGCAGGTAAAAATGTGGCTGTTTATGTACAGCTGTGTTTCCTGCACACAAGGTAAGAACCCAATAAGCACTGATTGTTTGCCACTGTATCCTAAGCCAAACAGTAATAGACAAACATTACTGTTTTTATTCTCCCCAACTACTATCGAGATATCTTTCTGAACTTTTGTCATTGTAAATGCACACATTTAGAACATAGTTAGCATATCACTTGACTATCCGTATCACCTTATTTTATTGCAGATATGCGCTGACATTAAGAGAATTATTCACCAATCAAAAAGCATTTCATTTGAGTATCATTGTATAACACTAGCAGTTCTCTTTCTGGCTGTCACCAGCAGAGGGTGCTGTATGGATTACAACAAGCATTATCCCTCTCCATAGTGTCAAGCTGTGATGCATGTACATGCCCAGTTACTTTCCAGTTGAGTGACCATCTTGACTTCACTTTATATCTTTTTACAAGTGTTTGATAATCAGCGCAATAAACATGTATATCTATCAATCTGTCTTTAATGATGGAACATAGATCTAAGAACGATAGCCTATATATCGGTATTGAATTTTTTTCTCTCCCCAATATCGATATCGGCCCCAAAAAATCCTGTATTGGTCGGGGCCTAATACTTAGGTGCTTCTTCTAAGTGGCGCTTAGACGCATCATTCAGCACATTAACAAGGTCACATGATCTTCAAAAGATCTTTGCAGTGTGTTGGAGTTGTAAGTTGCCGATCGACAGACAAACAAAACAAACCTCTCAGAGAGCAAAGCGGCTGCATGCAAGCAGCAAACTGACTCTTAGAGAGTTATGAATCAATGATCAGACAGGACAGATAGATGGATGGACTGAGCGTCAAACTGGGAGATTGTTATGTTCCAGCAGCAGATGGTCCAGGCTTGGCCCAAGAATAATACTTACACAGTAAATAAGGGAATGGCCACACATTAGAAGACAGCTGTGATAGGATAGATCAAAACACACCAATAAGAATATGAAAAAAATAACATAAATATATCAAATATCTGTATATTATAAATACTATACACACAATAAAACAAGGGTAAAACATTACTTACTATGCAGATAGGTAGGTAAAGGTTGAAATATGCAAACACACATTTATAGAGCCACCCCGGAGTCAGCTTCAAAAAGTAATGTGTGTTCCTGCCCTCTGAATTTAAAATGCTGTATGCACTGTTTTGCAATTTGTGCCCTTGGTTTTGCAGTTTCGGATTGTAAAACCGATGGCATGAATGCAACACTGTAGGCAAGGTTTACAAATCTGTGGGCAGATTACAAATCCAAAAGCATGGTTAATGAACTGCACACAGATTAGTAAACCCAGAGTACAGATTTACACATGGCTCTTTTTTTCTGCACTGACTCCAGGGGGGCTCTGAATATTTGTCTCCCAAAATACAAGAAGAAGAAGAGGAAAGTGTTGGGTTAAATCTGTTGGCTGTTTGGGGCAAGGAGTTCACATCTTCTACTTTTATCTGCACCAGTTTTTCTCCAGCTTCCTCCAAACCAAAGACATGCAGAAAAATACTCAGTGTTGCTGTTAGTTAACATGCCTCTTCGTTTGGGTGTTAAACATGAGGGATCCCTTAACAATCCCTTCAGGCCATATTAATCAAGTTCAGAATAAGTTCAATACTGTTTCCAACAAATGTAATACTTATATCATCCAATTCTACTGTAAGTGCTGTTTAAACATAACAGCAGCTGTGATTCAATTAACTCCTATCATTTTTCCAATTACCGCCTGATCACTGCATCTCTGTGTTACAAACGTGCTGCACAGGTGGGTTATAATCAGAGAGCAGATGTTTCAACAGACAGTCTGAGTTTTCCTGTGGGTGTCAGATATCATGAGCATTGCGATGTTGTTAATAAGACCCACTGGTAGAGAGGTAACAGGCTGGTGTGTGGCGCAGGAGTGCGAACATGAGACCAGGTGTTAATAGAGACTTTGCAGACAAATGTTGAAGACTTCATCAAAATGTGACAGGTATGAGCAGTGTGTAAGAAAAATAATACATGCAAAGCTCCTCTCAGATGTGTGAAAGCCCATCTGACTGCATTCACCTGTCCTGTGTGTCATGGTGAAGTATACTGAGGGATGAGAAACAGAGCAAGTTAACTTGTGAAAGAAGAAACTAGAACGTCGAGAACAGACAGCTGAAAAACTTCAAAATATGCACAACATTTATCCATCAAAAGTTATAAAATGAACTAATACTGTGGGGAAGCAAATAATGCATCAGTTGCTATAATCTATATTTACAAATTCTGCAAATGCAGGACCGCATTTTTGGTATTAGAAATGTTCTGGTTTCCGTTTGTGGTATGAGTATTAGGGTATTGCCCACTAGTGTGTCAGCGAGTGATTGCTGTGTGCAGGAAAAAAAAAAGAAAGCAAAATGAGCAGGACACAGTGACTGTAATCCTGAAACCCATCATCTGACGAGGATAGCTTTAATCTATGTCTATCACCAGATATCTGCCTGAGTGCAGCTAATAACTCCTCCTCAGACGTCATTTCTCAACATCACTCCATTCTCCATACTCAGGTTGGTAGTCAGGCTGTTAACAATGGTAACACACAAAAACAAACAAAGTGAGAAAAAGGTCCGACATCTTGTGACGGTTATCCTTGATTTATACACCAGATAAACTCCTCATTTTCAGCAGACATTTACATCACTAAGACTTCAGAAAATAAACATGTCAGTGGCCATGAATAAGATAAAGGACCAGTCAAATTGAAATTGAATCGTGTTGTGACATTGTTTTGTAAGTTGACAAATATGTGATTGCTGTTGCTGGCCTGGCTGTCTGATTTCGCTTTACATACAAGTGTGTGTGTGTGTGTGTGTGTGTGTGTGTGTGTGTGTGTGTGTGTGTGTGTGTGTGTGTGTGTGTGTGTGTGTGTGTGTGTGTGTGTGTGTGTGTGTGTTTGTTTGACAGATCCCTCATGACTTTTCTTTTGCTATACAAGCAAAGAAGAAGCCCAGCACAAATGAACAGACAGGTGTGAAATCAGCCTGTCAGGAAAAAGAAGAGAATGATTTTCAGTAAAACCTGACACTTCAGGGCTACATTTGTTAAAACTTCATTTTAAGAATATACATAGAGCCATCTTCATATCACCGAAAACATACAAGTTGGAGTTGCACCGGTCTGGTGTCTAGTGGTAGTCCATTGATAACTGAAAAGAAAGGCAAAGTGTGTGTTTGTCAAAATGTGCTTGAAGCTCCTTGTGAACAGTTTTTAGCTTTGTTATGAAACAGACTGAAATTAAGAATGATGCCTCTATGACCTACGACAGCAAACAAGCACATTAGTAAGAAGATTATATCATCTTATATTTTTAATGTCTTTTACCAAATGCCATGTTTGGGTGTCAGACGAGGATTTAAACGGTACACAGACTGGAAGTGGGGTTTTTTCTCCATTTTCCACGGCAAAGTTTCACAGTGATTGATCTGTTTGACAGTTAAAAGACTGCAGGAGGATTGTTGTTATCAGCAGAAATGACTTTACATAGCCAAATCAGAATAAAGATAACCTGTAGCTTTGTCCCCGGGGTTCACCTAGATAAACTCAGATCAAAGTTCCTCACAGTAGCTTAAATAACCAAATAGGACATGTTGCATTGAAAGTTAAGAAAAGACATAAACGTAACTTTTTGTAATTCTGTCAAACAAAATTATCTGGAGGCATACTGAAGCTGCACATGCATATTTGTATTTAATGATGATGACTTTATCAACAGGTGCCAATTTTTAATAAGTGAAAGCCACAGAAGGCCAAATGGGGCTTAAATACATATCACACAATCTACACTTCTGATATTACAGATTAAACTTTGTGTTTCATATTTGGCTTCTTCTTTGCAGCTCCTTTTGTTCAGAATAAAACAATTCAAATGGAAGGGAAATGGATATGAAAGTGGAGCCCCCGCTCTCTCTCTCTCTCCATTCAGTTTCTAGGTTTCCTGTGTGCCTCTACTGTTTGTTTGAGGGCACTTGATATCTTGATTCAGTCTGAGGTTCTTACTGACAGAATTTACTGATTTTCCGTTCTAGGGAGCTGGTCTTTGTTTTCATAAGTACTCTCCTGACGTGTCCTTGTGCGTCAACCTTTGCTTCAGTGACTCAACACAGGATCTATGAACTTCAAGGTGGGGTTTTATCTGCCATCAATATGATCTCACTGTTCTAAAGCGTCTCGTGTGTGATTTAACATTAACCCTACTTGCATTAGATGAAAGTATTCTTTAATCTACTGAGTCCAAACGAGGTTAGAAATGCGTTGGGTTAGAAATGTGTTGGGTTAGAAATGCGTGTCTAGACGTGTCTGGAATCGTTTTTTTCCTTTAAAGCCCTTTACTAAATTGTTTTGGGTCAATTGAAGTTGTCTAGGCAATGACTTTATGGCTTCAACCTCACAAATGATTGTTTCTAAGATGTCATTCTAGAGTTTGCTGCTTTGTTGTGAAGGATTTTGTCAAATGGAAAAGTCAGTCTTTAAGTATAAATCTTCATTTAGAAGCAGAATCAATGTCTGTTTACCTCTCTGTAAATAAAAACATCTACATCCTGACCCCAAGCATGGAGTGCTTCTCTCAGTATCTCAACAAGATTGTCACCTTTGTTTGATCTTGTAGTCTCTACCTGCCATCTGGATGACATGTTAAGATTACTTCATACTTTATGAATAAACTATGGCCCACTCTGGTTACTATACTGGAAAGATAAAGTCTACCCCCACAAATGTGGAGCGGTGGCATCACCTGGCCTGGGATATTTTGTTGCCCAAGGCAATTCTCCTTCTTCTCTGTGACTTACAGTGAAGGTGGGAAAATAATATAACAACAAAGCCAAATGAGACTAAAGAAGACGGCCGTTTTGTAATTTCCTGTTGTCAGTGAATGCAACAGAGGCAAGACCGCAGGTTGAATTTCAGACTCTACATATTGACTTGATAATTAAAGGGTAAAAACAGAGGTACTAAGCCTGTCACTCAGGCAGGGAGAGAGAGAAACACAAGCAAGAGTTTGTATTCTACAGTGTCCAAGATTATTTAAACTATCTGGGGTCTCTGATGAAAAAGGGCACTTAATACAACAGTGTAAACTTAAAATAAAATAATATGAATTAAAAATGCTTCTTTGCAATACTAACATTGAATACATCTCCTTACATATTTGAATTTCCATCAATATTCACCAGAATACAGACATACAAATGTCCAGTGGGGAGCACCCCCAGACTCTTATTACCTGTGCCTCACTTTGTTTAAATGTACGGTTGTGGAATCGTATATGCGACCTTATTTCCCACTGGGATTAATCAAGTATTTCTGATTCTGTCTCTGATGCCCCTGGACTTCTCCATATGTCTGCGTGGAAACCCTTACAAGAATAATGTTACTTTGCATCACGCTGTCGTCAGCTCAACATAAATAGAATTAAGACATTGAGACAGGATAAGGTACCAGAATGCATGAGAAAGCATCATAATAGAGTTTGTTTATTGGCTCAGGCCCTTAATGTAGCCAGGTCCAAGAAAAGCCCCAGGTGTGGAGGGAGGTAGGTGACTCAGGTGTCAGCCAGCATAAAGCCTTGTGTTCTGCTATTGTGTTGGAGCTCTCTCTTCGTGTAGTGAGAGTCAATTCGATGTTCCCTTTGGTCTTTTATAGATGGGTCATACCATAGACTGTAAATAATATACAGTCTATAGGTCATACAGAGTTTACAGACAAAACTGTTTTACATCCACCTTATCTTCATATAGCCCATAAATAACTCTGTTTTATCTCAATAATGAAATTGGTCCTGCACTGAACGTCTTTTAAATTCCACTGTAAAGTGTGGTTAGAAATGACTTGGCTAGACCCAATGTTAGCTCAAGGTTTGAAAGTTTCAGAATCAATATAATTACTTTATTTTAAGGTCCATTAAGCAATTTATATTGACAATGAAAGTGCAGAGCTTTTGAGCTTACACCTTAATATTTACAGTCTATGGGTTATACACAGTGGTGAAGTGGTGCCTGAAGAAGTGGGCATACTCTTAATTTTTCCCCAAGTGTCCCATCCAGCGGAGGATAAGTGGCCTCGGTTACTAACAGTGACATAAGACTCCTCTTGCATATTTAGTTGGTGTGTACTAGTCAATTAGAGACGGAGGGTCACCATCCTAGGAATTGCAGCATCTTACTGAATACTGTCAATCACAATCCAGCCCCTTATGCTACTGGACAACCTGACAAGCATTCAAGTGGACCCCCTCCTTGGATCTCCAGCTACCTCACTGACAGAACTGCAGTATGTACGGATGAAGGACATCACGTCTGACATCTTGATCAGCAGCACAGGGGTGCCTCAGGGGACTGTGCTGGCCCCTCTTCTATTCACTCTGTACTTCGGCTACACCTCTGAATCTTGTCACATCCAGAAGTTCAAAGGAGAAGGTCAAAGCAGACTGTACTTTTTGAGGAGGCTGTGATCCTTCAACATCTGCAGGAAACTCCTGTGGATGTTCTATCAGTCTGTGGTCGCCAGCATCCTTTTCTACTCTGTGGTGTGCTGGGGGGGGGCAGCACATCAAAGAGGGACTCCTCCAGACTGGACAAGCTGAACAGGCGGGCCGGCTCTGTGGTCGGCATAAAGCTGGACTGTCTGTTTTGAAAATAAATGGTAAATGGACTTGAGCTTGTATAGTGCTTTTCTAGTCTTCTGACGACTCAAAGTGCTTTTACACTGCATGTCACACCTACCCATTCACACACTGATGGCAGTGGTTGCTATGTAGTGAGACCATCAGAAGTAACTAATCCCATTCATATGCATTCACACGTCGAAGCAGCAGGAGCAATTCGGGGTTAAGTGTCTTGCTCAAGGACACATCGGACATGTTGCTGCAGGAGCTGGGGATTGAAACCCCCAACCTTCCAACTACCAACTGAGCCACAGCCGCCCACTGAAAAAGAAACAAGCAAAACAGTATTGACAAACACTACATATTAAACAACGATGTAGATGGTTACTGTTCCAATTTATATTTTTGTCATCAAATAATAATAAAGTCATTTTGTACATAATCAACAACATAATAAACTCTTCTTTCTCACTGAATGAGATTTTAATTTCTTCACTTGAAGGATTTGTTTGGAGAAGTGACACACAGAACCATTCGTCAAGTCTTTGCTGCCATCTAGAGGTTTCCTGTGTCCAGCTTATGTTGCCAACCAGACATACCCAGTTCTTCTGTAAAATAATGTATCTGCACATTGAATTATAATGCCTGAACCCATCATAATGTCCTTGTGTGTATTTCATACAAATATATACAGTAGGCCTACCTAGCTGTACTGTTTTCAGCAAAGAGACATTTGTTCAAGCCTTTATAGTAGGCTAGTGCGATAACAAGATAGGTCAAGTCCCTTTAGTAATGGTTTTGTCCAAGTTATGTTCCCTCCTCGTACTCCCTGTCATCTCATGTAATGTTTTAAATACATTAAAAGTTAAAAAAGGGCGAATGTGTATCCTATAATGATAATTTATGTCACCACATAAAAGGAAATTATAACTTCTGACTTTCCCCAATGGGGCGTTTCAATTCCGATATTTCCGACTGCAACCAAACGTCGCATAATTTTAACGTGACGACGAAGGAAGTGAACGCATCAGCTAACACTTTGCTCTGAACAACATACAAGTTACACAAGGTAAAAACAGTGAATTGTGTAATGTTTGAACTTTTATGTTTGGCAATCGTTTCACACGTTTTAGCGACGTTTGTCGTGGTCATGGAAACGGTTGCTATACGGACATTAAACGCTAGCTGTTAACATTTGTCAGTTAACGCTATAGCAACACCTGCTGTTGCTGACAATGCTAGTAGCTGTAAGCTAACGTGAGGTTACCAACTTTTAGCTATTATTTAGGATAGATATGTTTTAAAGGACAATTTTAGCGTGTTAAGGAAGACAACTGGGTGACACAGCATTTTCTAATTACCTCAAGGTAATCCACATTTTTGGGGCATTACGTATCTTTACTACATTATTACTCACCAAACGTATGATGTAAAATAGGTGGAGTACTCAGCAACATGGAGAGTTGTTCATGTTTGAGATTAGCCTTTTCCTGAGTTTTGCATACTTGGAGTATACTGAAAACAATAAGACTTTAAGCTACATTATCTGATAGTAATGCTTGTTCACTCAGCTTTAATAGTAGCACTCACATTGTATGTTGTTTTGTAATTTCAGAGACAGCATATTTCAGGGTTGCCTCATGGATTCTCCGAGGCACTCTAAAAATGCCAACCTGAACCGAGAGCCAAAGAACAACCAGAAGCAGTCATCCGCTCCTCGCCAGAAAGATGCCTATGCCAGGCTTCTCAGCCAGCACAGCAGCAGCAAGTTCAGTCAGTATCTTGAACAATATGCAAGGGAAACATCTTTTCCAAGAGAAGGAATTGGGCTGAACACACAAGCCCAGAGTGACAGGCTGAATATACCACAGCGAAAGAGGGACCAAGCGCCTTGTGATTTCTCAGATTCAAGTGACTTCTCCCCCTCGTCCATTAAAAGTAAAGGAGAGGAAAGTTCACTGTCTCTGTACATGGAAAAATTGAGCACCCGCAGTGTTTTGCAGGACTGTGAGAGGAAGCAGGGTGTGTCTGACAGACAGCAACGGGGACAGAGAAGAGACACCACCACAAGTCAAGATGGAGACATCGATTCTGGCGAGGAACTCATCTCTTTAAAACCCAATGACTTGAAAAAACAGCAGAAACAGCAGAAGAAAAATAAAGGCTCTAGGGAGACGGACTCATTTGTTGGACAACCCCAGTCCCCAATAACAGCAAGTACAAGTGGACAGGAGCAAGAGAAGACGACAAAGTCAAAGAAAAAAAATCCGCCAAAGCACCAAGAAGAGGATAAAGGCAGAGAAGGGGCGTCAAAATCTGAGGTTGACCCTCAGATGACAAGGCCAAAGTCCCCTCATGGCAGAGACAAAAAAACACAGCAGTCCAGAGGTAACTGCTTGGTTAGGTTTATCTGCTATGATAGTGTTGTTTTGATACCCTTGAACATTTATGCTTGAATAAATTAATACGTGAAATTTATTTTAGCTCCTAGTGCCAATTCCCCTGCCGACAAGAGTAAGAACAAAGGAGGTAGAGGATCAAAGAAACAAGTGTTTGAGCCCTACATGACGCTCGAGGAGGTTTCCCATGGCCTTAAAAGAGGAGAGCTCATTCAGGTACAAATCCAGCATTAGAGTTCCTTAGACTGTATTAATATCCATAAGATTACTTTGACTAGGTGGTCAAACTACGTGGGTGTAAGTTTGTCATTATGTGAGTGTAACTCGATCATTGCATGAAATACCTCTGTCTTGGTCTCCTTTACAAAGCCTCTAAAACCTCCATACTTTGTTTGCAGGGTCAGTTAAGAATCAACCCGAAGAAATTCCATGAAGCTTTCATCCCGTCTCCCGTAAGTTTACGAAGGATGACTTAGACACATCAAAGCAGCTTATTGCTAACATTTCTCACGTTTGCAGTGTCCTGTAAAATAAATGTAAATGTGTGATTTCATTGAATTGGCCTGTACTCTATCATCGAAAGTCCTGAAAGGTTTAAAGCAACATATAAAGACGTGCTTGAGACAGAAACCTTTTTTATGTTTTCAGGATGACACCCGGGATATATTCCTCGATGGGATTGTAGTCCGTAACAGAGCGCTGAACGGAGACATGGTGGCGGTGCAAATCCTCCCTCGAGAGCAGTGGAAGGTAGACAACATTTACAACCCCATTTCTTCAACTTTCACATTAGCTTTTCAAAGTTTTATTTTTTTTATCACTACAGGATCCGAGTATTGAGTGCATCAGCAGGATATAAATTCACTGTACGTGTCCTTTTAGGTTGTGAGGTCGGACACTGACTGTGAGGGCACCAGTGAGTCAGATACCCAAAGAGACAACCCAGCGCAGAAGAGAAGCGCACAACGCACCTCCAGGCCTGATGTAGACCAGGGCAGCGACCGAGAGGAACTCGTCAGAAAAGTTCAGAACACCACTCTCACTGACACAGGTACTGTACCAGAGTGTCAAGAACATAGAAACACTTGTATTCAATATTACAAATTCTAATTTGCCTTGTTGGTAATGGTCAATTCAATGTGTGTTCATTGTTTGTATAGAAGGGCATTAGTTTAACGTATTAGTGTGAATCTGTCCTGTCATCTGGTGGAAATAGGGGAACCTCTGGAAGACCCCTCAACCCAAAGATCCAATGGGGAAATTCTCCAAAAGACGGCTAAAGTGAGCTTCTCCACTGTTTGTTGTGCTGCAGATTGTACTTATCCCACCCCTTGCTTTTTTCCCAAAGTATCACCTAGTTAAAAATAACCACTCAATCATAGGTTTTCCTACCAGGCCACAATGCAAAGGTTCGATGTGTGAGCTATATATATGCTAAAAGGCGAGGAAAACAAATAGTCTACATATATATTATTTCCAGTCTAAATCACAACCTAAACCATTTATTTGAAGACACAACAAAAACATTCAATTTATTTAGCTGGTTCATGATAAAACCGAGATATTTATTGTTACTGAAGAGCTTTTCTTTAAGAAAAATAGTGTGCAGAAACGATAAGCTAAGATCACAAAGTTGCTTCCTGTTCATTCACTTGTTCATTTGGATTGTTTGTGCTCAGGATATTTTATTTAAAAATTGGGTCTCTTTCCCACCCTTCTTTTTGTCTACCAGGTGGTGTACATTGTTGAAAAGAAACACTCCAGAGCTGTGACAGGCTTCCTGAAATTCCTGCCAGATAAACCTTTTGCCATGTTCTCCCCTGTCGACCACCGGGTGCCACGGATTAACATCCCCCTCACCGACTGTCCTGAAAACTTTAGTTCCCGCCCAGGCGACTACACAAACACTCTGTTTATATGTCGGATCACCAACTGGGCAGCTGACATGAACTTCGCAGAAGGGTGAGTGTTAAAATGTTAACGTCACAACATTACACCAGTAGAACGACCAACCAGACTCTCCTTCCTGATGTCTCCTCCAGTCAACTCGCTAAGACGCTGGGTCAAGCTGGAGAGATCGAGCCAGAGACGGAGGGCATCCTGACGGAGTACGATGTGGATTGTTCTGAGTTCCCAGATGAGGTGTTGGACTGCCTGCCCAAAAACCTGCCCTGGACAATCCCACCTGAGGAGATGAGTAACAGGAAAGATTTGAGGTATGATTTTTTCTTGTTTGTATTTTTAAATATAAATGTGTTACAATTGCACGACTGCTTAAAGGCCTGAGGGTACTAGAGCCATACCTGCAGTGTTTTTAATTGTTGGGCTTATAATTTAATTTGTCATCCATTGGCAGCAATGTACTGTATAACGTCTTTATTTAGATCATGATTAATACAGAACTATTTTATCTCGTGTAGGACGGAGTGTATCTTTACTATCGACCCTGCGACAGCCAGAGACCTGGACGATGCTCTGTCCTGTAAACAACTCCCTGACGGTAAACAACCTCTATTATGGATTTCAGTGATTATGATGATGATGAATTCTGATCACAGATATTGGTTCAGATGTTTTGATCACGGGCTGTCTCTTTAACGCAGGTAACTTTGAGCTGGGAGTCCACATTGCTGATGTGAGCTATTTTGTGGAGGAGGGCAATGCTCTGGATAACATCGCCAGCAGAAGAGCAACAAGTGTGTACCTGGTTCAAAAGGTCAGAGTTCCTACGTAGATTATTAAAAACACTTCACTAGCTTCATACCTAAAATCACCCATGCATCTACTGTATTTTTGTACTGTTGATACACTAACCTTTCCTTATGTTCTTGTATCCCTCACCAGGTGATCCCCATGTTGCCCAGGCTGCTGTGTGAGGAGCTGTGCAGTCTGAATCCTCTCACTGACAGACTCACCTTCTCTGTCATTTGGAAAATCACACCAGAGGGGAAGGTATGGCCATTTAAAGAAATCATGGACCTGTGAAAGCTGTCCATGTCGTTTTTTGTCTTTGTTTTTTTCTTATACAAGTAAACTGAATGTGTGAAAGGGGAGATAAATCCTGTATAAGACGCACTTTTGACACCTATTTCTAAAAGGTTAGCTGCTGCCTGTATACCAGTGCTGTATAAAATGCTGAGACATGTGCCGACTGTCATTACTGCACGTGTAGCAGCCACCATCACACATTGCACAGAACTTTGACAGTCTGGTTATCTTCACTGGTCTCACGATTTGATTCATTCAGGTTACATAAAATGAAAACCTTCAGGTAAAGAGGATAATACGGTCTGATCGATGATTGATTTTGCAGGAAATGTCTGTCTATGCTCCGGGTGGTTATTGAATCCCCTCGCCTTCCATTTCTCCCTCCAGATCCTCAGTGAGTGGTTTGGCCGCTCAGTCATTCGCTCCTGTGTGAAGTTGAGTTATGACCACGCTCAGAGCATGATCGAGGCGCCTGAGAAGATGTTCTCTGCTGAGGAGCTGCCTCCTGTGGACCCTAAGCACCCCATTGATGAGATCCATCAGGCTGTGCTCAACCTGCACTCCATCGCCAAGAACCTCCGAGCTCAGCGCTTCTCGGGGGGAGCTCTTAGACTGGATCAGGTTGGTCTCTGCTATTTATCTGTGTGTGACGGAGCATGAAGGAAATGTCTAAAAGAAAGCATCAGGATGGAAAAATCTCCAGCAGAATTAGTGATTTCAGTTTATAATTTGTAGATACAAATGAATCTGTGTGATAGGAAGAGAGGACAACTTTCAAATAATTGATGAAGGCAGTTCAATTGTGTAAACTCAATAATAGCTGAGTCATCTTATTAATAACTCAATTCATTGTAATTGACTTTGTCAGTTATGACAAGGATTTAAAAAACAATACAATATATGTAATAGTTGAATAATTGTGTTGTTAATCTGGGTTTCTTTTACTCAGAGGTAGAGCATGATCTATTCTGTGCAGCTGCTAACGATGGTTTCAGCTCTCGACTCATTTATCTCAAAATGAGAGAGCTCCTTTTAGATAACATAAAAGTTGATATAAGTCGTCCCAATTTCAGAGCGAATGTTAAATCCCAGATTATTAGATACATTTTCTGTTTCTTGTTTTTATTTTAGTTGAAACTGTCATTCACCCTGGACAAAGAGACCATGATGCCTCAAGGCTGCTATGTTTACCAGTACAAAGACAGCAACAAGTGAGTAACAGACCCATGTCACGTACAGGCCTGCCTCTGTATCTCAACTGTGTCTTTTTCCAAAACCAACAAGTGTTTAACGTGTGTGTGAAAGTTCAGGTGAAACATCGTCCTGAAACAGCCTGCAGTCCTTTATTTCAGCTCTCATATGTTTCCCTGTTTACACTATTTCACTCTCAGGTAGTCCACACGTAGGAGGGAATTTTTTACAACAGAGGTTTTCCTCCATTTTAAAAATGAATACCGTCCACACACGCTAAGTTCTCAAACACATCT
This sequence comes from Tautogolabrus adspersus, assembly GCA_020745685.1. Classification (NCBI taxonomy): domain Eukaryota; kingdom Metazoa; phylum Chordata; class Actinopteri; order Labriformes; family Labridae; genus Tautogolabrus; species Tautogolabrus adspersus. The sequence continues at coordinate 9,650,722 of CM036544.1, forward strand.
TCATCGTCAACATAGTGGCAGAGCAACTGTGCATGTATGTGTTAACATGAAAAAAGTCTGGTTAGCAATGTTAACACCAGCACTAGTTAGGTTACTTCTGCACTAATCTCATATAAACAATAGTGACGTCGCACATGACACCAAACGGAGGAGAAACCTGCGCACTGTGTGACGTTACAAGCCTGTTTTCCCTTCTACACATGAAGACTTTAAACAGAGTTTCTGAAACTCCTCATCCAGGAAGGAGTTTGTGTGTGTACGAAAGGCCAAGAGGCACAGAAAAAGCTACGTTTTCGTAGAATATCCGCCTATGAATATCATTTCTGTGTTTTCCAGGTTGGTGGAGGAGTTCATGTTACTGGCCAACATTGCCACAGCCAACCACATCTATCGCAAGTTCCCCCAGCTGGCCATGCTCAGACGACACCCTCCACCCAAAGCAAAGATGGTGGATGAGCTGCAAGAGCTCTGTGAGCAGCTGGGCATCAGCATCGACCTGTCCTCTGCAGGAGCGCTGCATGTCAGTAACACAACAGATGTGACCCGTTCAGATAACACGGAGTCAAGTAGAAAATGTTTCATCCTCAATAAGATTATCACCACAAACAAGTTTTAGATGTTCGTTAAATGATCAATAATTAATCACAGATTCACAAGCTACTACATTTCTTGTTTATTGAACGTTTTCTAGCTCTCTTACTTTATCACTCTAGGAAATAGTTTAATAGAACTTTTGTGTTTGTGGGTCTTCACCTCGAATGTATGAGACATATTGTCTTCGTATTAATACCTCAAATCTTTTTCCTGCTCTGCTTTTCTAACATGCAGAAGAGTCTCAACACTACTCTTGGTGACGATGAGTACACGTCCGCCAGAAAGGAAGTCCTCACTCACATGTGCTCCAGACCCATGCAGGTTAGAGATCAGTAACTACTTCTGTTGACCTTCTATCCATTTGTTAAGCCTGTGTGGAATACCTGTTGTTTGGTCAACCCAAGTTTTTGTTGAATGATTGTGTATCTGTGTTTTCCCAGATGGCGTTGTACTTCTGTTCGGGTGGACTAAAAGACGAGAAGTTATTTAAACACTACGCCCTCAATGTTCCTCTCTACACTCACTTCACATCACCCATCAGACGCTTTGCTGACATCGTTGTTCATCGGCTGCTGGCTTCTTCTCTGAGTACGTACCTTCCCTACCAAAGCCACTAAAACAGACACACACACACAAACAACAGTGTGCCCTTTTTGTTTGGAACAGTGATGCTGTTGATGATTCAAAGAGAACAAAGCAGCCTCAGATCTGTCATTCAGTAAACCTGTTGTTGTTTTTTGCCTTTTGTTTCTGCACTGAGGAGTCCTTTCTGATCCTACCCTGTGTGTCTCACAGTTTCATGCTTGTGATAATAACATGCGTGTCTTTGTGCAGAGTGTGGACCTCACTTGGGGCTGTCATCAGAACAAGTCCAAAAACAGGCAGCACAATGCAATGACAAGAAAACGATGTCAAAGAGAGTCCAGGAGCTGAGCTCGGAGCTTTTCTTTGGAGTGTTTGTGAAGGTTGGTATCTTAGGAGTCTGTTGGCATAAAGTTATCTTTATCTTATTCTCTTCTTTGTTAGAGTGGTCATGATTCAATGATTAGCTTGTACATCAAATACTTAATGAACTTTTACACACATGTTTAAAGATGTTGTGATCTCATAAAGAAAGGAGTGTTTCCCCGATCATCTGAAGAGTTAAATAAAAACTACTGTTGGACCTTCTTGTGTATCCTCTGCCCAAAAACTCATAATGTAGATATAAAATAAGTCTGTTTCTTGATGCTTATTCAAAATCCTGTTGTTACTGTCCTGTATGAAATCACATGTTGTTCTGTGTTCACAGGAGTGTGGTCCTCTGGACTCTGAGGCCATGGTGATGGGGGTGCTGGATCAGTCCTTCGACGTGCTGGTTCTCCGATACGGAGTTCAGAAACGCATCTACTGCAAGGTCAGCTCCATCACACGCACACTAACAGGGAGGAGCTTCAGTTTCACATCTGTGCACAGTAGTACAGGGATGTTTGATGTTCTTTAAAATGTTTGAGCCTTATTATACATTTCTATATTTTTATTGCAGGTCAAATTATTAGTGTCATTCAACTTCAGTAATCTATAACAAGCACATCATCTTAAACCAAGAAATAGTTCATTCAGGAAAGAGAAAATAAGGAAGTTAGGAGTGTGAGGGTGTGAAAGTTAAGAACAAAAACAATCCGACAGGTGGTCTCAGAGGTAGAGGAAGGGACAGTTAGATCTGAAACAGTTTCAAACGGTTTGTTTCCACCTTCAGTCTATTGCGGGTTTGGACTCGTTCCACCATCGTAAGGTGGGGAAGAAATCTGAGCTGACTCTGGTGTGGACATCAGAGGACCCAGAGAAACCTCCTGAGGAGCAGGTGAGAACCACGCATGCTGAAAGATGTTTCAGTGAAGATATTGTGTGCCAAATAAGAAACATAATATATACTGAATATATGACTGTATCCAAATATCTTGGGGATCATTAGCTCTGTCCACATATAAAGTTTAGATTCTTTTACACAATTAAACAGCACTATAGATACATTAGGGTCACAGACATGCTTTACTTGTAGCTGAGGTCAGGATGCTTTAAAGGTTTTTTTGTTAAAGCATATTGACAGAGTGTGTCGTTTTTAAAAGGAATATTTGTGTTCTTTCCAGGTCATTTCAATCTTTACATTAGTGGAGGTCCAGCTCAAAGCAGACGAGGCACCGATGAAGTACAGCGCTGAGCTGAAGAGGCCCGAGGAGACCAGCTCCTAAACATGCCGTACACCAACACCGTTATGGAAAAGCTGTCCTGTAGAAATGACTCGTAGTTTAGAGCCAGTATTATGATGCAGGGTTTGTTTTTTTTAAGCCGTTTACTACACACATGTTCATAACTGCTGCCAACATCACATTTTTACAAATGGTTTCAAACTTTCTGTAAAAAGGGACTTAACTTAAGGCTGCTCTTTGGTGTCACAAAGAGGCATAAAAGGCAAGACGACTTTTATTCCTCAGAAATTAATAGAAATAATGACGTTAAAAAAGGTCAACATTTATTTGGATATGCTTTGGAAAGTGTTAAACTGTGTGACCTGTGATTTAAAGCAAATGGGTTACAACATGTAAATACTGCTAACTCTATCTAAGCTTCAATGTGCTGACTGAAGGGTTGGACTTTAGTGGATTTTCAAAGTAAAAGACTCTGGTCTAACAGTGAGGCAGCAAATAAGTTTGACTTTGCTGTAGACTTCTTCAACTAGTGAGGACAGTGTAAGTGTGATAAATGTTGTACTAAGTCTAATGTTTGAAAACTGACTTTTAACACATTTACTTTTAGATGTATTACTTTTTTTCTGATTCAAGAATGCGTAGAGAGATCCATATTTGTGTCTGCAAAGCAATAGTAAGAGAGTATAACGCACTACTGAAGCTTATTTATGTGGCTTTTGGTAGCCATCATATACGATTTAGAGAAAACGAGGCTACATAGATCAGTAAACAGTCAAAGTGTTGCATTAGATGCAGGGCAAAACAACATTTACGTAGAAACTAAATAAACAGCCACATGTCAGCCATCAGTTATTGTATTGCTCTCTGCATGTTTAGACTTTTATTGTAGAAAGAGTTTCAGATTCTTCTGACTCATCAAAGGAGGAGACTCTTAATGTCACGGTGATGAAGTACAAGGACTTTCTGTCGTTTAATTTAAATAGTTAAAAAGTGTCTCAGATATAAAACCGTGTTGTCGTCTAATCTGAGGTACACTTTCTGTTTTTAGAGTGCCTATCGGGACACCTCTTAATAATATATATCAACTCATTGTTACTGTTTTTAATACAAAACGTGGGAATGACTTGAATGTGCTGCTGAAGTAGTTGGTGGCCTTGGATCTTAATGTGTTTTATTTTGGCTCATCTTTGAAGTGCTTCCAACTGTTGGTTCTGTGTTTTTTTTAAATGCTGGGACTTGATTTGTGCAGCACAAATACTTTATGGACCTCACTAATATCAACTGTGAATTCAGCCTTAATTTAATCGAGTGAAGATAAAAGCTAAATATCAGTGCTGCTGCACGTTTAAACTGATTTGGCCCTTTTTTTTGCTTTAACTGAGTCAGAGTGCCTTTCTGTTTCTTACTCTCTCACATTTTAGTTTAACCGTTTTATATCAAGTCATTCAGATTAGCTGCTCAATATGCAAACTTTTGTTTTGTTCGGATATGAAATCTATTTCTGTTGACATGTTTCATGCTTTTGTTAAAATCTTAAAGACAACTAGCTTAAATTTGGAGGTTATTTTGATTTCCAGGGACTGACGGTGTGCCATGAGTTGTTATTAAACCAGTAAGTGAAGTGCTTGTGCAGAACGATGATGCTGTCTTTGTAGGAGGTGGCTCTGCTTTTTGGATTGAAAAAAACCTCCTATTTAAAACCATAAAAACAAAATTCAACTTCATAGTCTCTGTTGTTGTTTTTGTTTTCCAAAGTTATACTGTAACATGTAACGTCAAAGTGCATTTGTTCTCTGCTTCACACCATACTGAGAAGTAGATGTCTATTGTCTGTAGGAAAATAAACACATGAAGTCCATGAGGGGGAAACTCACGACTGTTTTTCTTCTTAGTGCTGCCCTGGTGATCCCCTATAGACGATCCTGTGGCACTGCCCTCCTCAGTTTAGTTTACATTGTGACTATGCACAGATAGTCTGTTTTTATCATCTTGGGAGTGTCCTTAATCAATCAACTATAAACACACTGCACCAGCATGCTACAAGACATCGAGGCAGACTTGCGTCACAGCTGATGACCCTGCCTTCATTAACGACACGTACTGTAAAGACACACCTAGTTTCATAAAAGTGGGTGAAACGTCAAGCTCCTCAAATCTGACGTTCTTTCTGTTTTCTGCAGAGGATTTCATTAAGAGTGTTTAGTGTGCCATACTGACATCTAGGGTCTACTTGAAGCTTGAATACATTTAAGTAAACTTTTCACAAGTTTATAGGCAATATCTACATGACCAGAAGCTTCTTTCTGTTCCCTGTTTTAGTTGGACAAAGCACAACTTCACTGTTGTTGTTCACTGTCGGCCACTGTTGGAGGGCCTGTCCTCGGACTCCCTTTCAGTAGCCTGGTGGAAGACGTGGCAACAAAACCTCTGCAGCCAAACTCCACAGGGAGTACTTGCATTCTCCAGCCCCGTTGTACTGCCTCGGCTGCTAGATCTGAATAGTTCAGCCTCTTGCGTTCGTATGCTTCCAAAGTGCAGCCTCCCACGGCACAGTCATGCAATCAGCAATCTCCGACAAGCCGTCAGGTGGCTGTCAGAGGCTGCAGAGCGAAGCAGCAATTGGCTCTGGCTGAAAATAAAGGATCCCAACTGGGCAAGATGACCATCAGCCTGCAGGCTGGGTAAAAGCAGAGGGGGGTGCACCTGGGACGCCAGGTGTTGCCATTGAGCCCTCTGGAGATGTGTTGGGCCTATCAATGAAACATCAAGGAGAATGTGCCCACCTGATGAAGTGATTACCCTTACCCCCCCTTCAAGACATCAAGACTCAATTAAGTGCCATTTACTGTAAGAGGGATTGTAACATCAAGTCCTATGAGCTCAACTATAGTGTTGACCTGTCTTTGTTTGGAACAGTAGCACACAATGTTTACGAGAGTTTTTGTTTCCACTCTTTGACTACCTTTCAGAGAATTTCTTATCAGAGCTGAACACTGACGCCAGCAAATAACAAGCAGTGACGTCTATCTCAGTCATGTGTACTGATTGAACTCACGCTACTTTAATTTTACAGGAGTGCAGATAACAAACCTTTTGCCATTAAAGGGAGGTTTCCCTTAAGGTTTGAAGTTCAGTTTCAAACCTCACTGGCAGTTTAGACACTTTCTGCAGCGCTGGTAGATGTGACTAATCTTCAACCGAGGAACCCTACAGGGTATTACTCATAATATGACTTGATTGATAACCCCCACACGCACAGCTAATTAAGCCTCCCCCCTTGAATTTAAAGGATAGGTAGTTTAATCTCATTACATCTTTATTGCCGTGACGGACAGAGATGCCCAGCAGTCTCTTGTCTCGCATTTACACAACCAAAGTCCAAAGGCTGCACATAAATTCATTACAAAACTTACAGGATGGCCATCTTTATCAAGGCCATGTATGGAAAGAGCTGTTAAATAACGCACATATGATTGTGCTGTTATTGGTCTAAAACTGTTTCTGAAGGTTACAGATAGAAAACAGAAGTGAGATCAACATGGTTGGGACAACACCCTCTCCATGACAGGACAGATTCCCACCTCTACATAAGAGATTGGTTTATTTTCATCTTCCTTTCTCTTACACTCCGGTTCAAAGTCAAAGTGCCATAAAAATCTATCGTTCAGTCCTAGGAGAGCTGTGTAGCTGTGTTTCCTCCTTCTTCATTGAGACGGATTGAAGACGAGCAGCTCCACTGCCTGACCGAGTGGGATTAATGAAGATAAAAGAATCGTTAGGTATAGACATCTTAATGTTTAGTGACATTTTATATTCTGTTGAATGGATACACATTAACCAGCGTCACTGAGCAGAATTGTCGTCTCTGTAATGAAAAAGCAAAGGCGTTAAGTAAAACCTTCAGTTTTAATTGTTTATAATTCTGATTAGCTGAAAGCGTAACTGGACATGTTTTGATGGAGTTTATTACATTTTGTTGAAAACTGCAGCTCATCTTTTGGATTCTTTGTTTAGGGAGCAGGACAGTGAGGAACCGGAGATGTTGAGAAAGGTAAGTTTGGAGAAAGCCTCTCAGTACTGACTGTCAATTTGTGAGTGTGATTCTTTTACAAGAACATTTCTTCAATCATTTAAGAGCATATTTCTTTCCTGGAAGTAATGTCACATTTTCCTGCTGTAAGTCAATCAAGGGAATTCATGAAGGATATTCAAACATTTTCAGATTTTTCTAGACATAGGCTATATTTATTGTTCTTTGTATTTTCAGGGGGAGTGGGTTTGGGTGGACTCGGACATCGGGGTCCCCATTGGAGCCAGGGTGAAAGTTACACCGTCAGGCCAGTGGTTACTGGTGAACGATGAGGGAAAGGTAAACACCCTTTGTTGACTAAGATATTATTGATACCGTGCATTTTTCCCCATCAAGCATGATGATGAAAACATTTTCCACCCTACATAGATCTTGTATCATTTCTCACTTTAACCTCTACCAGGAGCAGAGTCTGTCCCCGGAGCTGGAGGCCTCTCTCAAGATTATGCACCCAACATCAGTAGAGGGTGTGGACGACATGATCAAACTGGGAGACATGAACGAGGCCGGCCTCCTCAGAAACCTGCTGCTCCGACACAAACAAGGCAACATCTATGTAAGCCCACGCATACAAAAAACCTACCTCTCTGAATTCATTTGACTTTTGAAAGGGAGTTTTCACCTGATATGATCACTGACATGACTGACTGACTTACTTGATTTGAGCCTGATAACTGTAAACTGTGAAAGTGTTGTCACTACAGCAGTGTTGTTCTTTTATTTGTGGCCAAAGTGTGAAAAGGTGATGGTAGAAACAGTTGATCACAACATGGTTTTCTAGATGCAGCAGAGGACTTACTCAGGATAATTCTCTGTTTTTACTGGAAGGTTTTTATTGTACTTCACCGCCCACCAGGATGTCACCTGGAGAACTATTATCCCTGATAATGTCTCACCACGGAGACATGAACATCCGCACTGATAATGCCCAGCAACAGCCTTCCACGCTCTCCTGTCCTTATTTGACCTCAAGCAGGTCCCCACACCTCCTGCTTACAAAGCAGGCAATACTCTAGACCTGATTCTGACTCAGAACTGCTCTACATGAAATTTTACTGTCACCCCCCTGCATCTATCAGACCCCTTCTTTATTCAGTTCACTGTCTCCTTATCAGAACTCCCTCAGGCACAAATGGTTTCATACCACGGAAACATCTGTTCCCTTACACCCACCTGACTTTTTCATGAGGTCTTGGCTGCCATGCCTCCTCATAAGGATTTTGCCACACTCTGTACAAATAAGGCTACAGACACACTCTGTTTCTCACTAGCCTCATCTTAAGACAAACTATGCCCTCTAGTGTCCAGACCTGCTCGACATGAGGTCATCAGAGAGCAAAGGGCAGGGCTCGGGGCAGCAGAGAGAAAATGGATTAAATCCAGATAGTCGACTCACCTCGGCGACTTTAAGCAAAGACTTGCTTCTTTCTCCTCCACGACCACGTATCATCAAAACGAGTACTGCGACATCGCAGATGCACGAACAATGTTTCCTGCTTCATACTCACTTCTCCACCCACGCCCTCCTCCACTCTAGTCACACCAGACATGTTTGCCTCATATTTTACTGATAATGTTTCAACCACCAGAAATCAGTATTTTGAGCCTGAGCAGCTCAGCCTACAGGCACAAACTAAGAGTGCTTCTTTCTCCTCTCTAAGCTTGTGCTAGACTCTCGGCCAACCATCTTTCCTCTGGATTTTGGAAATAAAGCATCTGCTTAATGAATTGTAGAATAGTAATGCACCCAAGAAATCGTCCTACACTCTCTTTATTCACTAAGTTTCAGTTCATGGGGTCTAAAACAGGTTGTATTTAAAAGCCTGTAACGCATAACCTGTGGAAAGAATCACACCACTCAAAGGGTGTCAGCGGATTACTTTAGTCAGATGTTAATTGGCAGCACCTCGCAGGGATCCTTTCAAATGTGAGTTCAATAATGTTGTGTACTAAACATTGTATTTACCGTCTAAAGGAGCTCAGTGGAGTGTCTGACCAAATGGGCCTTTCAAAGAGCTATGAGAAAGTCAAACACAAATCCATTCCCCTCCTAGTTTTAGGGCAGCTGCAAAAAGTTAAAAATACATTTTAGTGTGTGATTTGATTGACCTGATCTGCTAAGATTCAAAACAGAAACTCTACACCAGACTGAATGACTTAAATGAAATGTGATTTAAACCTGATTTTGCTTAATGCAATTTTTTCCTAAATATAAGACCTACACAGGCTCTGTGCTGGTGGCCGTGAACCCGTACCAGGATTATCCCCTGTATTCAGCTGACCAGGTGAGACACGCGAAGAATGAACAAACAGATTCAAAGCATATTCTCCTTAATATTTAACTTTTATCTGGGAAAAAAAGTGTAATCTCCTCCTCAAAGATTAAAACAATTTGATGTGCTTTCTCCAGGTAAGGTTGTATCAGGGTCGAAAGCTCGGAGAACTTCCTCCACACATCTTCGGCATTGCTGAAGCCTGCTACAGTAACATGAAACGCCACCTCAGGAACCAGTGCTGCATCATTAGGTCGGACATAAATCACTTCTTTTTACTGTCTTTGGTTAGAATTTATGTCAAGTTTTATTTTTTTGATCACTCATTTAATCGCTTGATTTTTTCGCTCTCAGTGGGGAATCAGGAGCAGGGAAGACGGAGAGCACGAAGCTGATCCTTCAGTATTTGGCAGCGGTCAGCGGAGAACTGTCTGAACAGCAGATTGAACAGCAGATCTTGGAGTCTAACCCCATACTGGAAGGTAGGACATAAAAACAACTGCACTGCACTAATTCAAGGACATTCAAGCACATTTAAAAAACACATCCCTACTAAACAGACACATTATGTGGTCATACATCAGGAGCAGAGATTAGTGCTGCTCAGCCAAACAGTCCGCCATCAAACACATTGTTAATCAGATCTTACAAAGTGAAACAGTGAGTCCTCGAAAGAAAAACTTTTTTCAGGTTTTTTTTGTTTTTGTTTATTTTCTTTGTGGGTTTTGTTTTTTTGTTTTTTTCAAATTTAAATTTGTTTAATCTCAGGAGAAATTCAAGGTTGTTGTTTTTTTTCTCATAAACCTCTTCAATATCAGAAAACCTGTTTTTTCTCAGATCCCTCCAAACCAGGTTTTTTTTTTCTTGTACCTGCAATGGCCTGAATAAGCCGTTTTGAAAAATAAGTCATTCCACTAGCACATTTTTTAAGCATTTAAAAAAAAGCATTGTCTTTTTGAATTTGGTCCTGGGTTGCTCTAACATCCTCTACACATGAATGATGCACACAGATACAGAATGATGGTTGAAAGTCCTTCCTGTTTGTTCCCTGCAGCGTTCGGAAATGCTAAAACTATCCGCAATGATAACTCCAGTCGCTTTGGGAAATATCTGGAGATATTCTTCAGTAAGGATGGAGTGATTGAAGGAGCTCGAGTGGACCAGTATCTATTGGAGAAGTCTCGTGTCTGCCATCAGGTGAGGCAGCTTGGCTCCTCTTATCTCTCTCAGAGGGCACATCTTTTTCATACAGCTGTAAAACTATACGCTATCTGAGGCAGGGCTGGGCGAATAAACATTCTGTTATCCTAATCATGCTGTGTGGGTACGCCGTGTGGGTACACCGTGATAATAAAAAGTGACACCTTCAGTTGATCTTTCTGCCACATGAACACTGAATTCTCCTTCCACCCTGTCAGGCCCTGGAGGAGAGAAACTACCACATGTTTTACTGTCTGCTGGCAGGATTAACAGCAGAGGAGAGGAAAATCCTTCACCTTGGAAAAGCCGAGGAGTACAGATTCCTCACTAAAGTATTTCAATCTACCTTCAGCCCATTGTGATTCCTTCGCCAACCACAAAGTTTAACAGCAATACATAACTGGAATCTTCCCTCTCACAGGGCGGCTGCATCCTGTGTGATGGAAGAGACGATGCTAAAGATTACACACGTATTCGTTCAGCCATGAAGATCCTGAACTTCTCTGAAAGCCAGTGTCAGGAAATCCTCAAGCTGCTGGCGGCCATTTTGCACCTGGGAAACATCTGCTTTGAAGGTGAGTGTATGCAAATGTGACATGTATGTGTACATGTTTCATAACCTGGAGTGACGGGCTTCCACTTTCATTTCATATTTATGAATGTTATTAGTGTGGCTCTCCAGTGAGAACAGTTGGTTGATGTGAAGATAATTTAGTTATAATTCTTTACTGCTTGGTAGATTAAGCTAAATGAATGTTTAGTAATGTTAATCATATTAAACATATCAAATGGAGTGTATGTAGCACTTTTTAAGTGCTCTCCAGATCTCCCTTTTCTTCACTGTTTACTACTGTGTTGTTGTTGTTGTTGTTGTTGTTGTTGTTGTTGTTGTTGTTGTTGTTGTTGTTCTGGTCACATTTGATTCCTTTTTTTCCATCCAGCAAAAACCCAGAACAACCTGGAAACAAGCGATGTCAGCAAGTCAGAGCACTTCAGCATCTCAGCGTCACTACTGCAGGTGAACTTTTGTTAGCCTGCGCTCTTAGTTTGTTATATGACACTAGACGTGATGACTTCATCGTCTTTCTTCTTCAGCATTCAACTGAGCTGTTTTTTGTCTTCAGGTCCAGAAGTCTTCTTTGTCCTCCAGTCTGACCCATCGTTCGTTCATGACAAACACAGAGAAAGTGACTAAACCTCTGAGCTGTGAGCAGGCCTCTGACTGCAGAGACGCTTTTGTCAAGGTACTGAAGTTCACTGAGTGTCGGTAGATCAGAGTGTGTTTCCTCATTAGATCCTGGCTCCAGATAAAAGAACCGTGACTTTGTAAATGTTCCTTCCTGTATCTTTGAAGGAAGTGTTTGACTTTAATACAGCATGACGGGAATTTTCACATTTGGTTGCAGAGAGAATCATTGAAATGTTATACTGTTATACTTCATACAGCTACACACATTTACAATGCATTGTGTATGGACCCATGAACCCAGCACCTGGAATATCCACTTTTATTAGTCGTATAACCTGGAGTTAAAATCGACTCATTTGGGCTTTTATTCTGCTTAACAAACAAAAAGCAGATCACGTCTGTTGGATGAAAAGTATACGTTTGAAGGCACCTGGTTGGCCGTAACCTTAGTTTGAGGATTCAGGGTGAACCACTTCAAGCTTTTCATTTTTTTGTGTAAACTATTTCATTTTAAAAACCTGAAATATTTCCCCCAGTTTCAAATGTTTCAACTTTATTTTTGAGTTTATTAAAAACAACACCAATTCAATCCATTTCAAGCTTCTGTGTGGAGTCCTTAGCTGCGTGTGAAACAGAGTGAAATGAATACTGATGTATCATTATAACGTACAAAAGCAAACAAGAGTTACTTACTGTGGGCTGCATAAACAGAGCTTTGTTCACATTTTCTGCTGAAAAGATTCACAATCTTTGATACATCTGACTGTTTCAAGAAAGCAGGGGGAGATATCTTTGTTGAATATCATCACTTAGGTACGCGACAAAATCAGCAAAGTGATCAGAGGTGCTGCTTTGTCCACAGGGGTCGCCAAAATCAGCACAAACCAAACTTTCTCACAGAAGCTTTGATTTGCATTTACTTCTGATATGACAAAATGTGTCAAACTCTAAAGGGGTGGGGATTCTCATGCAAGGATGTGCAACATAAGGACGTAGAAAGATAAGGACGTAGAAAGAAGTTGAGGGATCCAGGGATTAAAAACTCCAGGCACAGATGCACTTTATTACTTTTGACCGTTATTTTTTGATCTGGACATATAATGTTTGTTCAGAAAACTTAGTTTAGGGAGCGCTAGTAGACTAGTGGTTAGTGGGTTGGAATCTGACCTGTGGCGTCTTCCCTGCATGTCGTTCCCCACTCTCTCTCTTTCTCCCATTTTCTGACTGTATCCACTGTCCTATCTGTAAAATACAGGCACAAAAAGCCTTTTAAAAAGACTAAGTTTAACTGTTGTTTGTGTCTGATCTTTCAGGCAATCTACAACAAGCTTTTCATTTGGATCGTTGAAAAAATCAACAGTGTGATCTATAAACGGTTGATCAAAACCCCCAAATCCTCCTTCCTGTCCATCGGCCTGCTTGACATCTTCGGCTTTGAGAACTTCCACACCAACAGGTCGGGATAGTTCGTGACACATCTCTAAGGCTAATCGCAAAAGCACAAAACCTTCCAACTGAACAAATACCTCCCTGTCATTTTACAGCTTTGAGCAGCTGTGCATTAACTTTGCCAACGAAAAGCTGCAGCAGTTCTTTGTGGCTCACATCTTCAAGCTGGAGCAGAAGGAGTACCAGAAGGAAGACATCATATGGAATAACATCAAGTTCAGTGACAACCAGAACATCCTGGACCTGCTTGCTGGGCAGTCCTGTAACCTGCTGGCTCTGATTGATGAAGAGAGCCATTTTCCAAAGGTGCTGGAGCTTTAATGGGTTGATTTGTCATCGATACATAAACAAAAAATATCAAATCTGCTGATTCAGTCTAATACTAGTGCTTGTTTTTAAATTCAAAGTATCATTTTGTGGCTCACAGGGCACAGACTCTACGATGCTGAACAAGATGAACCAGCAGCACAGCAGGAACAAGAACTACATTGCCTCTAAAAGTCAACATGACACCGATTTTGGCATTCGCCACTTTGCAGGCGACGTTCACTACAACTCTGAAGGTAGGAAACGAACCTCAAAAAGTCTAACAGAAGACTAAAGAGCCTGCTGCTGCTGTAAAGTGATAGGTCATGCTCCTTTTTTTTGTGTTAAGGATTCCTGGAAAAGAATCGAGATGCCGTTAGTTCTGACATCCTCAAGATGGTCGACGTCTCCACCAATAAGCTGCTCCGTCAGATATTTGAGTCAGAGCTCTCAACAAATGGAGGGAATATCGGTAACAACAAGAAGGTCTTCATTACACCCAAGAGCTCACTACGGGTATGAAATCACAGCCTCAGCTGTAATTAGAATCAGGTTTATTGCCGACCAGGTTTAAACAAGGAACTGAGCTAGAACAATGAACACAGAAGTAGAATAAAAAGACAGTAAAAATCTAATAAACAGCAGTTCTTCTACTGTTAAGGGCCAAGATAGACATATGGCAAAGTCAATATGTACAAAAGGTGTAATGGAGGAGTTAGAAAGTTGTGCAGGAATGTGCAAGATGATTGGGAGTGCAAATATCTTACAGAATGAAATAAGACACAGTGTACAGCTTGAACAGACAATACTCGAGATTTATACTTTTACTAAATATGTATTTCACGTATTTTAACCTCTAATGGCAATATTTATTCAAATGTTTCCGGGGGCTTGTCCAGAGGGGTGGCATGGGCCCCCTTTGAAATCTTATTGGCCAACCCAAAATCCTTGACAATTATTGGCTATTTGGCTTGCCAGAGGTGGGACTAATGTTGAAATCCACCGTTCACGCTGTGTTGCAACAGGCAGCTCATAGTTTCCAGTGTGCAGATGTTTGTTTGAAACTTTTTTAAATACTTTCAATTGTGACTGTGGAAACACATATTGTTTTGAGTCCTTGAAGAGTTAAGCTTAGAAGATGTTTATGTTGCCATTATCTTGTGTTACTTCAAAGTCCATGTGATTAGTGCAGACAGAAGGGGTGAAATAAACGTTCCTCATTTATGTGTGTGTACACAAACTTCCGGCCACCCCTGCACAAGTCAGTGCTCCAGTTGGGCCACCCCAGTCCAAAAAGGCTGGACACGCCCCTGAATGTAACAAAACACTTTTATATTAGAGTTCCCTCTGCTGTTTTCTGTGCAAATCTAACCTAGGACTCTGAATAAGTGACATTTGGGGCGGCTGTGGCTCAGTTGGTAGAGTTAGTCGTCTCTCAACCAGAAGGTCAGGGGTTCGATCCACAGCTCCTGCAGCAACATGTCTGATGTGTCCTTGGGCAAGACACTTAACCCCGAATTGCTCCCGCTGCTACGTCGGCAGCATATGAATGCGTATGAATGGGATTAGTTACTTCTGATGGTCTCACTACATAGCAACCACTGCCATCAGTGTGTGAATGGGTAGGTGTGACCTGCGGTGTAAAAGAGCTTTGAGTAGTCAGAAGACAAGAAAAGCACTATACAAGCTCAAGTCCATTTACCATTTGTACATAGTGTAATGATATTGTTTTGTCTCTTCTTCCTTTACTCTGAGTCTTGAGCTTGGATAGCAAGTGAAACCCCTGATAGAGTTTAATCTTATCCGATCTTGTCTTATCTTATCTTGTGTCATGTTGTGATATGCCGCCTTTCTGGAGATGGAGAGATAATGTTTCCTGTTTTGCTGGAGCTCAACTCATTTTGAGCAGAAGACATAATCTTACAATCAAATGCTAGAATGGACATTTATATTCAGTCTTAATTGTAATACATAAGACGTGCATTGATCATGACACTGGTGTGACAGTTCTGCTGTGTTCCCGACATGGTATCATGATTTTCTGTCTTCTGTACAGGCTCGTACTGACGGCAGAAAACCAGTGCTGACACTGAGCGGTCAGTTCCGTCAGTCTCTGGACTCTCTGATGAAGGCTCTGTCCGCCTGCCAGCCCTTCTTCATCCGCTGCTTCAAACCCAACAACAAAAAACAGTCTGAGGTGAATCACACTACTGCTACTACACTGCAGAATGAGTACACAGAGTTACACAACCATGGCTGCTATTTTAAGCATGTGTATTTAAACAGCGATGTATAATAAATGAAATGAGGGAAAGTAGTGGTTATGTAAGTTTGCACTTGTTTTTTTTCACCTTTATTCCAATGTAGAAGATTAAAATTAATTTTCCAGTCTGCGTCTCAGCCCCTCGACTATATTATTTAACAACTCTCTCTTCCTGTTTGTTACCATAAAGCAATCGAGCAAATTTCCCCTAATATAAACCTGCTAACAAACAGTGTCGGGTTGTAACTCGGAGGCCTAATTTTATACTGGCCCCAGCAAGGGTCATATCAGTCTGTCACTCCAGGACTTTGGTGAAGACGGAAATATCCTGACATTTACTGGATGGATCTCCATCGTAGTTTATGAGGAGGTTTATTCTCCCCAGAGGATGAATCCTCCTCCTGAATTTACTTGTAATGCCTTTAGCATCTCAAAGTTCTTTTTAGTTATCCTCTGAACTAAATTAAAATCTACTTGATGGGTTGTCACGGGAATTTACACGGTCATTCATGGTCCCAAGATGACTCCTAATGAATTTGATGACTTTCCCTCGAGAGTCTTGGAAGTTTCATTGGTTTTAAGAAAATTTGGTCTGAAACAGTCAACATCTCGCAATTTATTGTCTTTGGTCCTTTGGTTTAGTTTCATATCCCAAACTAAAGACATTCCCATCGACCTCGGCTGTACTTTGCATTCATCTTTTTTACCAATTACACTGCCAGGGAAACTATTTTGGTCTGCCGTGGTGTTTAATTAGAACACATTATATTTAGAGCTGTGGTATTTGATTATATAACATTTTTACAGGTGAAATGGCAAGTGAGGGTGATTTGTTTCCTCTCCCTTTAAGATAATATCACAATAACAATAAGCTGATAAAACCGTTTCAGACGTATTTTTGCTGTTCCTGCGAAGAAAGAGGTCAAAATGCTTCTCAGGCCCACATATCCACACTCATTGAAATCTGCTCTCCTCCAGCTGTTCGACAGAGAACTGTGTATTCGTCAGCTGAGATACTCCGGTATGATGGACACCATCCGCATCAGGAAGCTGGGATACCCCATTCGCCACACTTTTAACGAGTTCCTAAAGCGCTACAGGGTGCTGCTGAAGACCACCGTCTGTGACCCCAGAACGGTTAGTCCCGTTTCTATGATTCATAACAATGTGGACTGTTGATTACAATTTGAAAATGTTAATCTTTAATTTCAACCAAGAGAAATTCAGCACTTTTCATTATTATATCTTTAAAGATTGGTTCGCATCTTTGTTGTCGTGACTGTCATTAGCGTCTTTCCATCATCAAATAAACTCTTTGTTGTTTCTGCAGAAGTCGGCTGCTGCCTGTTGTGAAGCCATCTGCAGGACAGTGATTAAAGGAGAGGACAAGTGGAAAATAGGCAGGACCAAGATTTTCCTCAAGGTGAAGAAAACTTTGAAAATAATCGATCAATTATTTTGACGCAGCAGAACATCACTGCACAGTAATAAAAAAAAAAAAGTGTGGACTTTAAAGCCTTTATTTGCATAGGACAGTGGATAGAGTAGGGAATCGGGGAAGACATGCGGGTTGATCCGCAGGCCGGATTTGAACCCTGGCCGCCTACTTGGAGGACTACACATGGGTAGCAACCTAACCACTAGGCCAACTGCACCCCTACTGCACAGTAATAGTGAACAATGTTAAAATAATAATTCCTCTGCTGATACGATATTCCCCTCAGTTGATTTGTGCTCTGTTACTTATTACTGTAACACCTGTTGCTTTTTATTTATGATCGTTAAAGAACCAATATGTAAGATATCTACTGAATGAAATCATAAAATGACCTTACTATATCATCAGACATTTAGGAAACATGCTATGTTGAAGTGCTGGCTTCTCTGACAACAAAGCAGCAGCTAGTATGTCCTCCTTCTGAGTTTAGATTCCAGTTCTGAATGGTCTGTATTTGTTTGGACCACAGAAGGTAGGCGGATTTAAGGCAACCCCAAACCAACAGGTGTTGCAGCGATGGAAGTGGGCAAGCGAACAGATATAATTCTATCCGACCTAAATAGCCTTGGAATTGTTCTAATAATCTCCACGGGTTGAAACGTGGTAAAACTAGGATAAATATTGGAGATGCTTTTGAAAAATGGAGAGCAGTTAGAACGCAGTAAGGTAAAGAGGCCGACGCAGAGCTGGCTAAACACTGAAGCTTCAGTGTCCAACACATGGCAACCAGCGTACCAGAGAACTGCAGTACCCATTTTAAAAGCTAGGGGTCAGAGTTACATATTTCTCCTTTAATATTAGAGCTACATAATTGACAGTAATTTTCTTGCCAAACAGAAAATTGTGAATGTGTTTGTGTCTTGACTTCAGGACACTCATGATGTTTTCCTGGAGAGACTGAGGGAAGAAGAACTGAGCAGGAAAGCTGTGGTGATCCAGAGGGTCATGTTGGGCCATAAAGACAGGTGAAGAAGAGATATGAGCTCTGATTTTAATGAGGTCATAGGTACAATACATTATCTTTGTTTGCTATATGACAACAGGGATGGGTTTGCTAACATTGCAGCTATAGATAGATAGATGTTATTGTAATGATATGTGCTGCTTTTTTTCTGTCTTTGCAGAAAGTCTTTTCTGAAGAAGAGGAGGGCAGCGTTGGTGCTGCAGAAGAACTGGAGAGCTTACAGACTGAAAGAAGGAGAAAGAAAGGTCTGATTCTTAACAAGCTTTTATGAAACTCACAGATTGTAGCTGACGTAACGTTGCCTCCCCAGGTGTCTGCTACAATAAGAGAACTTATCTCAGGGTCCACTGACCTTGTCCTTTGTTTCAACTTTCACTCCATCCAGCTCCAGCGTGGCTACGACCGGCTGACTGCAAAGATCCGGAGTCGGATGCTTCAGTTTCAATACCAAATGCAGCAAGAAGCAGCGCTGACAATACAGCGCCAGGCATGTAACATAGTATATGAATACAGTGCTTATACATATATACAAAAAATACAACGATTTATGGCTTTATTACTTTGGTATTAAATATTCTGATACTTTTTTGACATTTTTAAATGCATTAAAAAATTAAATCCAAATGACTTCCCCCAAAACCTTGTTAGTTAAAAATGGATAACAGTGTAACTTTTATAATTTACTGTGTGCTATGCACTACATATTGAATTTGTTGGAGGGTTGGGGCTGCAGTAGCTCAGTCTGTAGGGACTTGGGTTGGGAACCGTTGGATCACCGGTTCAAATCTCGGTCTGTACCAAGTCTGGAAATTGGTCTGGTACCTGGAGAGGAACTCTTTAATAAACTAATTAATGATATTGATTAACTACAGGTACGAGGCTACAGGTTAAGAAAAGAGTGGAAGCAGAAGAGAGAGGCGGCCATCTTGCTGCAGGCTCACACCAGAGGTCTGCTGGCCCGAAGAGAAGTTGACAGATTGAGGAAGGACAGAAGAGCAGCTATTGAAACTGTAAGTAACCCAATGACTGACAGGAAACATTTTTCCTGTTTTCCAAGGATTGCCACCAGTTCTTTAGTATTCTGTATGTAAACACCTCCCTCTCTGTATCCTCTCTCCACCAAACCTCCTCACAGGACTTCTTTTTACTCCAGGAGAAGGAAAGACAAGCACAAATAGCCTTGAAGCTTCAGCAGCGTCTTCAGCAGCTTGACATCGCCCAATCACAACAAGCCGAAGAGGAGCGTAAGTCAATCGTTGAGCAGGACTCCGGGGAGAACGTGTATGAACGTATACCCACTCCTCCTGTGGAAGTGGTCAAAAAGGAAGCATTGAAATCAGACAAATTCAAGGTAACTGATAATGTGACATAATTCACATCATCACATATTAAATTTACTGACAAAAACCGGTGATATTTATCATTCTTTTACTCTTAAGAAGAGAAGAAACGTGCTAGAGCCGCAGGAGAAACCCCCGATTAACATCATCATCAGTCCAGCCTCAAACTCGACGACCCCGATACCAACGATGAGAGAGGAGGAGGACGAGGATGACAAGTTTGATGAAGACAGTGATCAGTTTTCTTTCTACAAGTTCAGCGTCCAATACTTCCGGGGCGAAGCTACACACACACACATCATGCAGAGACTCAAACATCCTCTTCTGCCTCACGATGACGAGGGCGACGCACTGGTGAGAGCTCAGAGAAGAGAGAGAGAGAAAGATTTCTATTTTTCCATCTTTTGCCAAATCTCACTCCTACTTCCTCCCCCCGTTTCCCTCCAGGCATGTCTGACTGTATTCTGGATTATTTTGCGTTACATGGAGGACATGCCAGAGCCAAAATCTATGGACGGTGTGTCCCTAGCGTCAAGCACGATCTCACGTGATCTTCCTCACAGGCGAGGCCGCCGGCTGAGCAGCCTGGTGGGACTGGACCAGGTAACAAAGTCTCATTATTGTACATCAGGAGTGATCATTAAAGTGCATGTAGGATTGTGGATGTTACAGATCGATTCTGTTATAGATAAAGAGAGTTTATTGAACGTTTGCCAAACATCAGAGTTCATTTTGGCAGCTATTTGAGATTAAGTCTTTAGTCACATTTGAGTCATTTTCACCCTTTATAGCTTTATTTATGTTGAGATGACAACTCAATGCATGTTGGTCCGTTTTTAGCCTATAAAAAGTCATTACATTGTTCATTACTTTAAGTCAATATGCTTTCTCTCTTTAAAGGTCACATGTTATCCTCCTTTTCAGCCAGTTTAAATAAATCTTAGAGCTCCCCAAAACATGTCTGTTAAGTTTCTAGTTAATCCACTCTGATCCTGTATTTGATCACGCAGGACCCCTCTATTTCAGCCCTGCTCAGAACAGGCTGTTTCTGTGTCTTTAAATGCAAATGAGCTGTGTCTGACCACGCCCCTCTCTCTCGAGGGCTTAGGTGGCTTGGGCTTTCTCCACTCCATGCCCTATTGTTTACGATGAGAGGGCAGATTCAGAGGGCAGAACAAACACCTAGCTGTGGGAGTGTCGCCCACCTGGGGGAGGGGTTACTGCCCTTTGTGATGTCATGAAGGGAAAATCTCCAAACACAACGGAGAGGATAGACTTTTCTCATAATTGGGGGCTTTGTAGACAGACTAGGGTCACAAATTAGTGTTAGAAAAACCTGTGAAAGTGTAATTTGCACAATATGTGACCTTTAAACTAATTCAAGTCAGAAAGTGTTTTCAAGGTGACAAGTTGTATAAACCGTTTTTCTGAAGTCATAAGCACATTAAACACCTGAAGCATTAAACTGCACCATGCAGCTGTCAAATTAATATCATCATTAAACACTCACAGGGAACATATTACTGCTTCATCAATACTTTAAACCATTGATGACAAAACTGATGTACTTCACATGAAGGACTTAAACAGTGTGCTAAGAGCACTTCGACTAACTTCGACCCCTGGAAAACATTTTTAACACACAACAGCTACAGATTCAAACCATCAAACTGTTTATATTATAAATCTTTAAACAAAAATCGAAGCCTTAATCTTAGAGACTTACACATACTATAATACCATCCAGACACAACTCACTGACTGCTGTGGCAAAACGATTGTTAGCTCGTTAAAACGCATTATCACGTCAGCTCCTGCTCCTTCTTTCCCTCTGCTTCAGCACACACACACACACACACACACACACACACACACACACACACACACACACACACACACACACACACACACACACACACACACACACACACACACACGCATACACACATACATACAGACACACAAAGACAACCACACACACATCATATTTTCTCTCTCCTGCCTTATTTTGACACATGGATTGGAAACACATAGTGAGAACATATCATGGATTTTGAGTGTCAGATCACCACTATCGTTTTAGTCCTCTTTCGTCTTGTTAACAAATACAAAACATACGTATGTGTCGTCATAGTTTTTATTATCAAAGATTTATTTTTAAATTGTCATCATCTCGTCTGAAAAGCAAGGTAGTGTACGTATTGTAGTGCTTCTATTTTTTTCCCTTTATTGTTTCTTTGTGTGAGGGTAGTACTTGGTGTTTCTATAACTGTTTTAAAGGCCTTTAGAAGATCATTTCTCATTGATTCATTGATTGCTCAGTCATCAATCATCCCTGTGTCTTCCATGACTCTTCTCGATAGAAAATTCTGAGGAAGAACAAGAAGAAGCTCGGAGGTGGAAGAAAAGCTTCTACCATTATTGAGGAGGTCGGTGCTATGCTGTTCATCATTTAGTCACTATTTCTGTGTCGATTGATTATGTGTGATCGAGGCTGATTGTTCTATCCTCTCGTTGTTCACCAGCCGGAGGACCTGACAGAAGACGAGGACGTTCTGATCGGAGAGGGTCCTAAACTACATCGATACCTCACATCCCAGGAGAAACTACACATCATCATTGGATACGCTCTATCCAGACCAGACATAAGGTCAGAATGAGAAAAAATACAAATAAAGCACACACTGACATTTAGATACAAAGTCTGTAAGCAATGGAGAAAAGGCCTTGAAACGTCTGTAGTTTATCTCTTTTCCTTCCTTCACATAAGAACAGCCGTGTTGCCTCCTCTACTGTTGACACATATTTTGAGGCTTCTTTGAACCGTTTGAAAGTTGTCGTATCATTTCCCAAACAAACAGGTAGCGGACCTGCAAAAGGTTGCCTACTGTTACATTTCATTATGATCTTTGTGCCTTTTTATTTTTCTTTCTTGCTCTGACAAATTTGATCCTACGGCTAAAATGTAAGAGGCAAAACAAGAAGCACCAAGTACTTCAGGAAAAAAACAACTTTAATATTTTTTATTCTCAGAAAAATGGAAAAAAAAAGTTCAACTATATAAGATTTTAGAAAATTTTACATGGATTAAACAATATTTTTATTGTGCATTTGTTTCTGAGACTTAAACGCATCTATTTAACCCCGGGGACGTTCACAACAAAGTGTATTTGGGCGCTGTAAGCGTAGTGGTTAGTGTGCGCACCCCATGTACAGAGGCTGCAGCCCTCCCAGAGAACGGCCTGGGTTAGAGTCCGACCTGTGGCTTCTTTCCCGTGTGTCGTTCCCCACTCTCTCTCTCCCCGATTTCTAACTCTATCACCTGTCCTGTCTCAAATAAATAAAAAAACCTTTAAAAAAACAAGTGTATATCTTTTGCCTAATGGGCTCTGATTAGATTTCCCCTTATCTTTTTTAATGATGTGATTTACTCTTAAATTGTTGCATCAATGAAACAGCAGTTTTCAGAATGCATTCATGAGATATCCTGTTTGCTGTATGCATTCTATATATATTTACAGTGTACTGTGGAAAAATAAACATTTATGGATTATTCCTTTTTTTCCATGAAAGATGGTTAGCATTGATTGTTACTGTTTGTTCCTGTCCTTCCTGTTTGTTTCTCGGTGCAGGGACGAGATTTACTGTCAGATCTGTAAGCAGCTGGTGGAGAACAGGAACAGGAGGAGCCGCTCTCTCGGCTGGACTCTTCTCTCCATCTGTCTCGGGATCTTCCCCCCGACAGACCTCTTCATGAAGGTCAGTCCGCAGCGAGTCAGTCGCACAGAACCCTGTCAACTTCATGGTGTCATTTTACGTGACTCGATCACATGTCACTCTGTCCCTGTCAGGAGCGGTTCCCTCTTTTATCAAAGATGGCTGTCAAAAGACGATAAACACCTACTTAAAGTTGTTCACACCCACCTGCTGTGTTGATTGGATCAGAGTCATAACATGAGATAAGATGAAATCACTAGATAAACTAAAGATAAATACAGCAATAACCTTTATCATTGTTTATTCGTATCATCTGCTAGAAACTGAGATTTACATCCATTCATCAGTCACATGTTCAGGATCTCATTAAAGCGTTTACTAAGTATCAGTCAGAGTCGGTTGTAAATCTTTTCCACCATGTTTTTAAACTTTAAAGAGAAAGGAAACAGGTACCATGCCTGATAAACTTAAACTTAACAATATACAAAGACAGAACAGACTAAAGAAACTCAACATACGCTCAACCCTGATACATGACACACTCCTTTCTTTCACTCTTTGGGGTCTCCTGTTGATCACTCAGTCTTTTCAACTGGATAAAGTCATTTATTGAGTTTATTGTTTCTGTGTTTGCTTCTTGTTTTTGTGTGATAAGTCTTCCTTTTCCCTGTCTTTGTCAGAGCTGTTTGATCGCTTTTCTTTTTTTTTACTTGAGATTTCAACATTTCCTATGAATCAAGTCACTTCTCTTCACTCGAGTTACTGAGGCTGAGATGCTGAGACATTGTGTCCATAACAAGAAACCAAAAAGCAGTGTGTTATATTTTATTTAATGTTTTCACATGATGATGATAAAAGCCAAACGAATACATACAAATGTCAGACATAGTTTGAAGTTGTCCGTGTGTCCCAGCAGCTCAGAAAAACAGACAAATATTTAGGTTAATTGGTGCCCGTAGGTCTGAATGTGAGTGTGGCTGGTTGTCTGTCTCTATGTGTCAGCCCTGTGATTGACTGGCGAACAGTCCAGGGTATACCCCGCCTCTCACCCAATGACAGCTAGGATCAGCTCCAGCCCCCCCGCAACCCCAAATGGGAAAAGTGGTAAAGATAATGCATGGATGGATGGACAAACATTTACGACAGGATAAAAAAAGAAAGCTAACATTCAACCAGATAGAAACACTGTTTAAGGCCCTTAAATGTGCCATTGATGGGGGATTGAACTTCATGTTTTATTGGAGCACAAATGAGTATTTCAGTCTCACCCTGATAAACCCTGTTGGTCATGTCCTGACATATGTGTTACTGTGGGCAGATTTATAGAGCTTGTCAAGTAGCAACAATCTATGAACAGATTTTCATTCAGTGAAGCAGTTCTGACATCACACGTGTTAAACATTCACGTTTTTACACAGAGGTGTTGGACTACAGTTCTGTTTTTATCATTCTTCATAATACTGCTCGTGTCCTTTTCTCTCACTTGGCCTCGTGTTGAATTGACCCTTTCCTGCTTTGTTCTGCAGTATTTGGAGAGTTTTGTCCGCAGAGGTCCAAGTGGTTATGGAGCGTATTGTACTGAGCGCCTGCGTCGTATAAGAGCAAACGGTGAAAGAAAAGAGCTGCCATGTGTGATAGAAATACAGGTAGAGACGCTGAATCACATTTTTGTCCAGTTCTTATTGTTACTTCTCACCCACCTGGGGTGTTTTCTTGATGTTTTTAATCCAGTTTCACCTTCCTTCCTATTCTCTGACAGGCTGCTACGTCCAAGGAGCCGTTAGACGTGTCGGTGACTGTAATGGACGGCCGCTCCGTCAGTCTGCCTCTTAACTCAGCCTCCAACTCGGCTGAAGTCTGTGAAGCTGTGGCTGACAGTATCGGTCTCAGAGACATGTATGGATTCTCCCTGTACATCAGTCTATTTGAAAAGGTGAACTTTACTTTCTCCACTCGTCTCATCCATCCAGGCCGTCCCTTTGAATCATCTCCCTGGCTGTTGTTTAATCAGTACTAAGTTCCAGTATAAATCAATGCTGTTGTTTTGCCTCCAGATGTGGTCTCTGGGTAGCTGTGGGAACCACGTGTTTGACGCCGTGTCTCAGTGCGAGCAGGAGATGAGGAGGCAGGGAAAGAAAGAGAAGGACGCCCCCTGGAGTCTGTCCCTCCGCAAGGAACTGTTCACACCCTGGCATGACTGCTCAAAGGATGCCATCAGCACGGATCTGATCTACAGACAGATCATCATAGGGGTCAAGTCTGAAGGGTACACCAGTGAGAAGGTGAGACTCAGAGGGGAAAAGCTTTCTGAACGTAATGTCTGGGGAAACGTTTAAAGCTAATCCGAAAGGAATAAAGAATTGTAAAGTCATATGTTGTATAAAATGTGAGTGCATAAATCTGGTCATTCTTATTGTAATGTGAAAGGAGTTTCTGGGAGGTGCAAACCTTCAGAACATCCTCCCACCCCCCACTCTGGAGATCCATTCTGCTCTAATATCTGTCCTAGCGACCTTCAGACCCCTTTAGCTCATTGTTTGGGTTTTCTGTCCTGATATTCTACTGTTTTAGTCAAACTTTACTTTCTTCTTCAGCAGCAGCAGGCAGCAAAGGGTCTCCTTTTAACCAACTTACTGCCCATCATTAATCAAAGTTAACTTTGAGCAGCTAAATAGCAACTTACTTTGAACAAAGTTAAGCTATTAGCAGATACTTCTTCATGTAACAGGCATTAAAAATAACTCTTCAGAGAAAGTGAATCTTATTGCTGAGGACTTTGTTTTGTCAGTTTCATAACCAGATAAGAACTCCTCACAGCAGAGGCGCTGCTTGTCAATAGGCGAGGCAGGCAACTGCTTTGGGCTCCATGGGCTGACAAACTTTAAACCACATCAATGTGCAAATTTTGCAATGACAGTAGGAAACCTCTCAAAGGTGGCCCCATCCGACAGCCCTCCCTCTCCATGCCCTGCTAAGCATCACGTGCATTTTTGCTGTGAAAACCAAAGTTTTTCGATGAAAGTCAGCGAGGGGAAATTGAAGGCGGAATTATCTGTGTGTGGGGGGGGGGGGGGGAGAAAGAGGAAAAAAGAGGAAGCGTTGGGACACTAGCAGACGTGATGGTGATGAACGCTGGTTGGAAGGGCCCCCAATGAAATTTTGCCTAGGGCCCCGACAGACTCTAGAATCGCCACTGCCTCACAGTGGCAATTAGGTGGTTGTTGGAATCTAGTACAACCACCCTAATGTGAGGCTCAGTTGTTTTGGTCAGCACCTTTCTTTCCCTAACATCATTATCCAATCCCAAACATAAACATCTCTCAGGAGGATGAATTAGTCCAGATGGCAGCGAGGCACTACTACATCCGGTTTGGCTCCGTTTACAACAAAGACAACGTGCAGAAGGTGGTCGATGAGTGCATCCCCACGCCGCTTATAGAGAACAAATCCATGACAAAGTGGGTCCAACTCATCAGCACTGCACACTTACAGGTACAGTGCATATACGTGTACTTTAAGCTAAGTTTTTACATTACATATATGCACCTCAGGTTCATTCTAACTCTGTCATTGTTCAGGGGCCTTATCTCAACGGGCAGCAGACGTCAGAGAGTGTGAAAGGAGAACTGGTGGACAGCGCTCGACAATCTTGGCCCATTTACTTCTCAAGGTTTTATGACGTCACGATGATGTCAGGTCAGTCAACATACACGTTATAAATTCCAATATGCCTTTGAGCTTGTAGGACTTTATTTTTGTGAACATGTTTCTCTTTTCAACTTAGTAAAAAAACACTTTCATATACCGCACATGGACTTATGTGAGAAAACTGTCACTGTGTTTTCTATTAATCAATAAATTATGTACATGGTGTGACACATTCTGCTTATATTCTAGTACATTGCTCTTTTATAATACTCCTGTCATTCCTAGCATCCCCACAGACATTCTCTGACCATTTGCAGTTTGAGAAAACTGTAGTCAACTTTCCTCTTGTCTTCTGACACAGTTGTTTTCCCACATCTGTCCACAGGACCTCCTTTGCCCAAAAGCAAGTTCTTTGTGGCTGTAAACTGGAGCGGCGTCTTTTTCATGGACGGTAGAGACAAGAGTCTGCTGGAGCTTCCTTACCTGGAGGTGAAGGAAGTCCGCTTGATAAGGTATGGAGAGCTTTCAGGGTATTCTGCTGATAAAATATTGTTTTATAATGATGATGAGAATACTTTTTCATATAGCACCTTTAAAAACACAAGATGTGCAAACACAGGATACTAAGAAAACAGAACAGAACCCAAACAACATGGCCAATCTGTCAATACAATATCAATCAGTCAATCAATCTTTATTTGTATAGGACCAATCTCTCTCATGCCACATCACATCATCCCTAACCTCCAGACCAAAGTCTTTGTTATATTTTACTTCACAACATCCCACACTTCATTATGCCACACGTCCACATTCACACTACTGACTTCATTGACAGACACACTCCATGTTTGCAATTATACGTTTGATGGTTTACCTTTTCACAATAAACAAATATTATTATTTGCAGTTAACTCGTGTCCTTCCAATATTTGTCACAGCCCTTGAGCCCGGTTATGACACCATTAACAGCTAATGGACTGATCAGACTAATATTTACGTTATCAACTGTAATGATGATGAAATGGGGAGGACTGGTATAGATTATTTAAGCAGTTTAACTTTTATAATACTGATAAAAAAAAAACGTTTTAAAATGAATTTTTAATCAAAGTATAGAAGACGGGAGTCCTTCTCCTCAGAAGTGAACAACACTCTCTTGTCTAACGATAACATAATGGAGGTAAAGAGTTCAGGAGGTCTACAATATGGAGGTTATAACTGCAGACTAACATTTAAAACACAGACCTATTTGTCCAATTGATCTGCAATAAATTCATACTTTTTCTACTCGTGATAAAAGAAACTGAAACGACTGCTGTATTATTTGTCTTGTATATACTGTATGTTATTGCTTTTTCCCTCCTCCTTCTTTTCCTTATTTCACGAGTAACACTCCAGCTCATTCCCCGGCTATTGTTATCCTTTCTCTTTTGACAGTAGATAGTGTATAATTAAAATAGGACACTATTCATTCCTGCACATGGAAACAATACACTGAAGAATCCCCTAAAGTACATGTGCCTGTTTTGTGTTACTGAAAAAAGACGACATCACATGAAAACAAGTCTACAAGATAGGTTTTAAAAAGTGTTTCAAAGGATGTCCCTGATTCTGCGGGCCTCACCTCGTCTTTTTTGTTTTCAATGAGCTTTGAAAGGTTTTTAACAAGTAAATCTGATGCTTTGAATCTGTCCAGTGACGACCATTTGAGTTCTCAGTCAGTGAGCTTGACCTTGATCAGAGGAGAATTTGTCCTGACGTCTGATCAAGCTTCGGACATGGCAGAACTCGTACAGAAGAACCTGGAGGGGCTGAGACAGCGCTCGGTGTATGCTGTGGTTCAGCAGGATGCCAGTAAACAAGGTAAGAGACTGACAGCATGTGCACTGCAGGATAGGAGACCTGAACACACTTATAAAGTTGTTTATTTTACTTTTTATCTCTCTTTGGTCCTCCTTCAGGAGATCCAAAGTTCCTGGTGTGTAAACGAGGAGACCTGCTCCTGGTAGAGAAAGATGAAGACTATCCTCCTGAAGACAACTTGATCAGAGCGACTAATCAGAGGACCAGCAACAGCGGTGCAGTTTATACAGATGCTGTGCAGTTTCTGCCAACCCTCAGCAAACCCTCGGACGAAATGCTGGTAGAGTCCCTTTTCATGTCACACCCTTCAATTAGCATTCATTGGATCAAGAGGCTCAAGTGATTAACAAAAGAGGGGGTGTGTTGTTAACAGCTGTAATATGAATATTTGGCACACATACACGCATTAGAAAAGAGGCAGAACAAGAGGAAAATGTGAAACTAGTTGTATCTTCAGGAAGCCAAAAGGGGACATGCATTCATACATTTGATTGACTCCTATTATCTCGACCTACTTTCTCATTATCTCGGGATAAAAAAGCGTATAACAGAAAAATTCATCTCATTTTCTGGCGATAACAAAGTGTGTTTTCTCGTAATAGCAGTATCCTTTTCTGGTGATCAAAACAAAACAATAGGCTGGGTCACTGTGATAGGCCAGAACTCAAAATGTAGTGCTGCCAATCCCCACACTAATTCAGAATCAGAATTACTTTATTAATCTCAGATTTGGTAATTAGGTTAGTTAAGCCTATTTCTAGTGTGCGTGTGCGTGTGTAAAACCGCATGTCTGCTCTGGGTTTCCTTAGTATAAACTTTAAGTCAATACATAAAAAGAAACAAAAAGGGGTGGCGTGGTGGTTTGTGCGTGCGCCCCATGTACGGAGGCTATGGTCCTCCAAGAGGGCGGCCCAGGTTCGAGTCTGACCCGTGGCTCCTGTCCTGCATGTCGTTCCCCACTCTCTCTCACTCCCTGATTTCAGACTCTTTCTGTCCTATCTCTCCAATAAAGGCACAAAAAGCCTAAAAATAAATCTAAAAAAAAAAAATACAGCACATAGATTTCAGAATTGAATACATTTTAATTTCAGACTTGTTTGAGTCTACTGGGGTCACATATTCAGAGTGTACACTAGCATGAAATTATTGCAGTGAATTGTCAGACCCATTGTTGCAGCGGTGTGTGACAGTAACATGATCTCCCTCTTGTGGTGAAACTGATGAAGTGCTTCTTACCAAACAGGAGCTGCTCACTCCAGGCTCAAGGAAAGCTTCAACAACACAGGGCACTACTCAGAGAGAGGACACAGTCGCTCCTGCCTCCCTCAAAGAGTTCGCACTGGAGAACTTCAGGTAAAAATATAATTAGAGTCCTTTTATGTATTTAACAGTCGCCCAACTATTTATTTGGTGTAATATATAATATGTCATTGAAGAGGAGGGTGCAAAGGGAACATTTGACTCTTGTGTCAGTGTAGACTGCCTTGTTTGTCTTTTCTGATTGCTGCCGTGTGTGGCACTGTTGTTCATGACAAATTACCCTCAGGGTCAATAAAGTTTATCCTTATCTTTATCCAACTGTCATTTTGACCAAAGAGTTAGTAGGCAGTGTCATTAAACTCTCCAGAGCAAAGTTGAACTATAATATCGTGCACCTTTAGTTAGCCTTAAATGAAATCCAGGATATTGTTTTAAACTCACGCAGTGACCCTGTGTGTCCTCCTTCTCACAGGCCTACAGGTAAAGATGTCGGTCGACAGGGTGCCTCCAGAGGGGTCAGCAGGGAGAAGCTGTGGGCTTGTTCCAAAGAGCCTCTCAAACAGCCGTTGATGAAGAACCTGGCCCGCCACTCTGACCTCAGCAACCTAGCATGCAACGCCTTCACTGATATCCTTTAAAACAAATGTTACTGTTTGTAGGTTATAGAAAATGTCAGTGCGCTTCCACACACGTCCCAGTTATGGTTACCGCTATATTGTGTTGAAAAAAATCACTCTTTTACACCGTTCAATTTGGTTGCGACGATCCCCTAAACTGAATCTTTTGTTTTTCTTAAGGTGGAACGTTTTTCCAAATATCAAACTGCCTGTAATCGGTACCCTTTAAAAGATGTTGTCCCTTTCATTAGATTCACATTTAGATTCTCTCTATTTCCCACAAGGGGACTATTGATATAAAAATAGTATAAAAAGGACAACTTAAAATTATATGAAATGCAAGTGCAATGTGGAGGTGTGCAAATGAGCAATAGCAGTGCAAGTGAAGAAACCTGGGTGCTAATTTCCATTAAGCGTATTAATTGCACTTGGGATAAAAGAGATCTGGAGTCTAAGAGTTTTCCACACCAATGCCCTAAAACCACAGGCCGAGGTGAAAAGCTCAAACACACTCTAAAGTGGATGATTCTGGCAATCCAGTATCGCATAAGCCCTAATAAGGACCTGCCTGTTATTAATGTCCAGAAGTCAATAGCCTGACTACTCCCAGAAATATTGCCGGCTGTTTTGACAAGACGTCCCGGTCTATTCTTATTGGACAAGTTTAGGTTTCCAGCCATACCAAAAAAACACAAAAACTTCTGTTAAACTTAAAATAAAAGTTGTCTAGAACAGATAAAGGGACTTTGTTGGACTCTGTTTTCTTTAACCTTTGCTGCTACCTATCCTAAAGTACATGGGCGACTACCCAATCAAACAAGCTCGCAGTCCTCTGGAGCTGATCGACCAGATCTTTGCTCCGGCCACGAAGCATGAAGCTCTGCAGGACGAGATCTACTGCCAGATCATGAGACAGATGACAGGAAATAACAACAGGTACCCCCACAGACTCTAATAACCTCATTTTAAAAAACAAAATCAGATGCCAACATTTCCGATCGTCTTTGCGATGTTCCTCAGGTTGAGTGTGGATCGTGGCTGGCAGCTGATGTGGCTGTGTACTGGCCTGTTCCCGCCCAGTCACAGTTTGATGAAATACACTCAGTGCTTCCTGGAGACTCGACCCAGAGAACAGCTGTCTTTCGACTGTCTGCAGAGGCTGAAGGGAATTCGCAGGTAAGCGTAGAGTTTAATACATAAATAAAACTTAAAATATATCGAGATGACGGTGATGTTTGGTTAATCTTACTTGCGTCAGGAAGCAGAATACATACATAACTTTAAAAAGTAACTCAATGAACCAGTGATGGTATATAGAGATGGACGACACATCTCCACCTCCTCCTGTTGTACAAAAATGAACCTAAAAATCCCCAGAGAATGGTGCTGACATATAGCACTGGTGACATTATTTGGAGCCAGAGTCAGGCAAAGGGATAACTGGTGGAGCCGCAGTATTGACATCTCGCCCCTTATCTGAACCTAAAAACACATTTAACTTATAGATAAAACGACAACAGTCCCTCAGGTCGGTTCAGTCCACAGCAGAACAGATTCTTGTGTCAGTTCAAAGCAAACACTCAAAGTTATGGAAAGTAAATTGACTCTTATGTTTGTTACATTTCCTCTCACCATTCCTCCTCTACTCTACTAAGCCTGTGCACACAGCGCCACAGCAGCCTCATTTGTCAACAGAGCAGTCAGTCATGTTGTTGATGACTCAGAGAAGAACTAACTGTGATGACAGGAGGAGGAGAAATGTATTTGCCTGTATTTCAATGACATAGTTTGACCCATGTCCCATATGTCAACATATAGGAGGCGGGGTTTATGACCTATACTGCAGCCAGTCAGTAGAGGGGGCTCCAAATGTTTTGACTTCACTTTTTGGGAGCTGTCATGTTTATTAAACAGGTGTAAGGTACAAATGAAGCTGATGAACTAACAGTTTACTGTAATTAGTGTTTTCATTCTTTATATTTAGTTAAATGGTACACTCACAACATAGTATTCACCTTTTTAATGACCTATATAAATTATAAATGACGGGTTTAAAATCAATGATCTTGATTTTTACTTCTGATCCCAGTTTGGGTTCAAGTTTTGTTTCCATAAAAGTAGAAAAGAGTGTTTATGTGTGTTCTGAATACATCAATCTGAGTGCTTTTTACCCACAGTAAGGATCCCAGGAAGTTTCCTCCTCATATGGTTGAAGTGGAAGCCATCCAGCAGAACAGCACGCAGATCTTCCACAAAGTCCACTTTCCAAATGATACAGACGACGTAAGAAACTATTTTCTCATCCAGACACTTTAATGAAGTGTCCTTATGTGTAAAGACTCTCACCAGCATTTGTCTTTGTCAGCTGATTATACACTGCATGACTTCCTGTTTTGACTCATTCTTTTTTCTTTTACCCTGCCTTGAACAGAGAAACACAAGCAAACACTATTTCAAATATGTGTCTTTTTTTAGCTTCCAAATATTTTTCAATGTTAAAGTTATGTAACTTTCAAAAATACTGTGTTTTTAGTGATACCGCATGGCCGTCAGGTGAACTGCTTAACGGCCTAATGATTTATATATAGCTACAAGTTACATGTAGCTTTTTACATGTATGAATAGTTTTTTATCGCCCATTAATACGCAGAGTTTAACTGTTGTGAAAAAGTAGATGTTCACTGTCTATCTGTGTTGCCTGTATAAAATTTGCCCCGGGTCTGATTTTCCGCAGAAGCTCCAGGCAGTGTCATTTTATTTGCGTTCTCAACATCCTCCTCACTCCGCTCCGCTTACAGAAATCAACAGTACAAACTACAAACTCATCACACACTCCCGGTCTTCACCTGCACAGCCAGAGGCCGCCTTCCACACACTTATATCCGTCCTAGGAGCTCTCACAGGCAGACAAACTCATCACACACTCCTGCTCTCAGGCAGTGCCTGCCGAGACTGTTGTTTGTAGGATGGAGAATGAGACACACAGACTCCTTCACAGACTCTCACATGTGTATGACCACTTATCTCCTCTGTAAACATTATGCCGGTAAATATCCAGTGTTTCAGGGGCGATGTTAATGCTCGTTTGTGTACGTACGAGCACGTATGACGAGCATGCGAGGGAGAGCGAGCAACAGGTTACTGGTGCAGTTCGCCTGACAGCCATGCGGTATCGCTACAAACGCAGTATTTTTGAAAGTTACATATAGCCCCTTTAAAGACACTGTTAGAGATTTGGGGAATTGTGCTCATTTTAATTCAAGAAACATTGGTACCATCTTATGTTCTTTGTTTAATATGACATACTGTAACAGCTGATTTGATTGGCCTAGCACAAAAACATAGTGAGGAAGAATTATTCCTGGTACTGTCCAAGGTTTAAAAAAAGTCCACCTGCCAGAGCTGTTTATATTTTAAGCCACACAAAACCTAGGTGTAAAAATGACTCTTTCTTTTCCAGCTGCTGTCTGGCCTCTGTGAGGTTATCAGATAAACACCAAATATTCATTTCTTTACCTCAGAAGAGCAGACAGGTGGATTTATAACTTGTTTGGATAGAGCCAGGCTCACGTTTTAGGTCCTATCTCTATGCTAATGTAATGATCTATTGGCTGAAGTCTTAATATTGACTTTGGAGTCATTGCAGTGGTAGCTTCACATATTTTTCTTAAATGGAAAACCTTTCCTTAATTAAATACCGAGACTGTTAAAAAAAATGGATGTATTCTCTTTGTTTCAAGCCAATGCACAGGAGGCTTTAACCTGCATTCTTTCGTATGGCCAGCAGGGGGTGCGACACTGTTTGCTAAAATGTTTTGTTTGTACGTGCTTTATTACCTAGTCGAACATTAATGACTTTATGGTCTCAATCACTTATTTCAAAACTTCTTTAGCACAGCTTGATGTTCATTTTGAAAACGATGGTCCCATTCTGAGTCAAATTGATTTAAAACAGGGCATGTTTCAGGATGTGGCTGCCTGTGATTGACAAGTTGCTACCACAGCGACCTCTCAACCAGGATAGAGATGCAATTATACACATTCTTTCTTCCACGTCTGGCTGCAAAATCACAGGATCATCAAATATGCCATTTCCTTATAATAGTAGAAGAACCAAAAGGTGACATCAAATCTGCAGATATTTCCTTATGTCATACAGTCTTCGGTTAGATTTCAAACGGAGTGCATTTAGATTCTATCCTGGGTGTTTGTCTCATCATCCGTTTCTGTCATGCAGATATTTGAGGTGACATCGACGACCACAATCAAAGAGCTGTGCTTCACCATTGCCTCTCTGCTCAAACTGAGCTCAGCTGAAGGATACGGCCTGTACCTTAAAACACAACAGAAGGTACAGTTTGGTAACAATCCTTCAAAATGAATAAATTATTAAACATGTTACATTTGTTCAAACCTTAAATTACATTGTGATGTGACAGGAACAAAAGGTGGATTTTAATATCTGTCATTTGACTGATTTTGAACAGACAATGAAGTCATACATTTTAATATCTTCACAAACACAGACTAGAATACACAGGTCCATGCGTCTCTTCTGTTTGACATGTATGTCTTTAATTCTAAGGTCACGAGCATTGAAGAGGAGAAATATTTCTTTGACAGTTTGAGGCAAACATCAGACACTCCGAAGAAAGCAAGAAAAGTGAAAGAAGGTATGAATCATGGTGACAACTCTACTTATTCATGTCAATGATGCTTCACATTTGTAATTGGAGTATTTCTTCCCAGGCGCCCCGACCAACA
This sequence comes from Tautogolabrus adspersus, assembly GCA_020745685.1. NCBI lineage: Eukaryota > Metazoa > Chordata > Actinopteri > Labriformes > Labridae > Tautogolabrus > Tautogolabrus adspersus. The sequence goes on from CM036544.1 coordinate 9,685,949, forward strand.
CGCCCTACCTGGTGATCTTTAGGAGGAAGCTGTGGTTCAATGTGACCCCGGGGAAAGACCTGATCGCAGACCTCACCTTCCATTTCCCACAGGTATTCAACCAAACACTCTCTTCATTCTCACATATTTTCCTCTTTTAAGACATGCACCATCATGACTTCTGTTTTACCTCCATACAGGAACAGCCAAAGTACCTGCGGGGATACCACAACTGCACCAAAGAGGACATGATCACGCTGGCAGGGCTTCTCTTCAGAACTCAGGTGGATTCAGACAGGTCACAGTTCATCATGATCCCGAAAATGTTGAAGGGGCTGGTTCCTGCGGACCAGATAAAGCTCATGTCACCTGAAGAATGGAAGAAGGTACAAAAAAAATGGCATAGAAGCAGGATGGTAACATGCTGTGTTTAGCGTAACGGATGTCCATTGATTGTGTTCTCTGTTTTTATATTTGCAGCACATCATCTCCTCCTACAACAAGCAGAGCGGCATCACAGTTGAAGAGGCCAAAATCGCTTTTCTGAAAGCCATTTCAAGCTGGCCGACCTTCGGCTGCGCCTTCTTCGAAGTCAAAGTGAGTCATAAGGACAAAATGAGAGAGAAGAAAGCCTGTAACAATTTGAGGAAAAGTGATTACTCAAGTTATAATCTAATTTGACTTTGCAGCAAACGTGTGAATCCAGCTACCCAAACACAGTTTTGATCGTCGTCAGCAAGCAAGGTGTGAGCCTAATAGACCCAAAGACAAAGGTATGTACCAAGCTAAGCCTGAGGATACAAACACTAATAACTAGAGCTTGACCCATGTATCCTTCGGACGATATTATCAGGCCAATATGGCCAATAACTGGTATCTCAGTGTCTGCTTATTTATTTTCATGGTTCATGCTCACAAGATTTTTTTAAAGAATAAATGTAATGCAGAAAGGAATGCTGAAATGTTTTCATTATGTAGTTTGTCCTGCAGAACATGCTCTTTAAGTTAAATGCAGAATGTGCAACATTTTACACAGAAATAGAGCAGAAATCCAGTATATCCTCTGAAAATATCTCCCTGAGTCATGACTGTCTACAATGAGTGTGACGCCCGTGTGACGGCGTCTGTGATGTTGTCTGAGCCGTATCTACATCGTGTTTACATGGACGGGACAGACGGCCGGCTCATCCCCTTGCGTATAAAAGTTGTTTAAGTGAGGGACTAGAGAAAAGAAGAATAACATACTGTACTCACTGCTTGTTTGAAGGTCACGTAAGCATTTTTAGATCTTGGTCATTCCTTGTAAATGTACATGCAGTGTGAAGTTAAGAGCACTCTAAAGAGCACTGCCATTAGTCTGCTAACACAACAATGTAACAATTTTTGTCCGCTGCTTAGTGCTTAATTATGGTACGTTTCAATTTGATAACTCCTTTGATAAAACGCAAGGGGAGAGGGTTTGGAGGTGTGTCGCTGTAGAAGAGCGGAGGATTCAGTGTGGCGGAGGTGTCGCCAAACAGCAGTTTGTTTTGGTTTCATGCTGGTGCTCAAGGGCGACATCTACTGGATCCAAAAGTCGCACATTCTTCCTTTAAGAAAGACCCGTAATGAGTTGTTTTGTAGAGTAGATTGACAATAAATTGTTGCACAATCCAGATAGATAAGACTTGTTTTTCATTTAATCTTAAAAGTTCACTGTATCTGCAACCACATTGCTGACTCAAGGGATGTTTCCTCTCAAATATCAATAATAGTCTCTAAAATCTAAAACCAGCCCGGCTATAATATAAATAATGCCAGGTTGTGATAATAGAGTATTTGTACTCTGTTATTTTTGTTACGTATTCATAGTCTCATAACTGTGTTTATTTGTAAGAAACATTGATGGCTTCATTTGGATTAATGAGGCTGTGAACCTTTCAGGAGCTGCTGGTGATGCACCTGTATAACCGCATCACAGACTATTACAGCAAAGGAATGTCCTTCCAGATGACCATTCGCACGCTGGTGAAGAGCATCACCTTCACCTGTGAAACCACACAGGTGAGTGCCTTCTAGTTACATTTATAGAGTCCAAATCTTCCCTGCAGCAGAAGACCATGCACCTTAATACCATCTGAGCCTTTGAGCTAATCAACCTATTTGGTAACTGTGTTTATTAATACGTAAACCATCTAATCATTTTCACAACAGTCTGCAGTCATTATAGAACTTTAAAAAAAGAAAAATGTAAATCATTGCCTATGTGACTTTCGGTTTTCTGATTGAGAAATATTTCATAGAAAAAACTACTTATTTTTAAAACCATGGAGGTTCAAACTCCCCACCCTCTGAGGCTCTTGCCTTTTCTTTTTGGCCACTCCTGATTTTCTTGTTGTTGTTGTTGTTAACATCTACAATTCTTGGCATATTTGCCATCCAAAAGATGCACCTGAAACACAATAGTATTCTTAAATTCTGACATTAATTTGGAAAAGAAAATTACGAGAAAGTGGCCGATGTAAACTTTACTTTGACTTTACTGGGATATGTCAAAGCGATAACAATGTTTTATGGAGGCATAAAGTGCAAAAACTTGATATAAATCACCTTGACTACCTGAAGTGTCAGATTTGATGACATTTTCACCATATATACCTGTTGCATCGTATTCGATCAAAGCATTTTCAACACCATTTTACTATGAAATATGCCACAAAATGGAGGTGCCGGTGGTGTAGTGGTTTGTGTGCGTGCCCCATGTGCATGGGCTGTGGTCCTCCAGGCGGGCGGCCCGGGTTCGACCTGTGGCTCGTTCCCGCTTGTCATTCCCTGCTCTCTCCCAATTTCTGACTCTGACCACTGTCGTGTCTCTAAAGTTAGGCATAGAAAGCCCAAAAATAAACTTAAAATCAAATTTGCCACAAAATGTTATGTTATAACATATTGCCCCATCCAGTGAATATTCATATTCAAATATCAGTAACAATATTAATGTTTCTTTTGTCTTATCATTTTCAAAGTTTACAAAAGTATTGATGAAAATCACATTCTTGTCAGCGATGGACAATCCCCATTTTTAATGTACCATAAAAAGGTCCTATAGAGCATGTTTTTACCCTCTAGGGGATAATCTGTGCACTTCATGTATCTGGTTGTATTCCTCTGGTTTTTCAGGAAAACAAATAATCTTGGTGAGGATGCAGAAGTCTTTAAATATGCTTCACGTGCTATTTTGCTTTTTTTCAGGCCAAAACAATGGAGGACCTCCTCAGATCGTACGTCATCATGTACGAGAGGCAGAGGGAGACTTTTCAACCCAGGACCAGCATGATTTTCTTTTGAGGCTCGAATGGAAAAGAATAGACTTACCTTAGATGTAATTCTTATCAAATCTGGATCAGTGTTTGCACAATAAAATACTTATAAACTTTGATTTACAAACTCTCCTTAGAACAGATCATTTCTACAGAAGAAATTGTTGGAGTGTTTAGAAAAACACATTCGATACATTTCCTTTTAACATGTAAAGTCAGTCGTCTCTCATCCAGAAGTTGGGGGTTCGATTCCCAGCTCCTGCAGGCAAGTGTCCAATGTGTCGTCCAGCAAGACACTTAACCCCAAGTTGCTCCCGCTGCTTTATCTTCTGAATTTGTATGCATGGTTGGGAAATTCTCCACTTGGTGGCCAACCTGGGGTCCTGCAGGTCATCTCGCAGCAGTACAATTAGATTTTGATTATTAGCCTCATATTTATAGTTGATTTAATTTTAGCAGACTGTAATACTTTCTTTGTTGTTCAACAGACATTTGAAATCTGCAGTCTGGAAAACTAGACATTTTAATTTAAAGCAACAAAATTGCCAGATTTGAGTTTTGATGACAAGAATTGCCATTTGAGAAAACATGGACACTTAGATTGGTTCTTTAACAGGTGTGCTCTTATCTATGTTGTTGTGTTTTTGAGTATAGTAATGGGATATGAAGTGTACTGCTACTACTATTTATAGCTAAACATAATATACCTAACACGTTTTGTCCTTGGTACAATATCGTAAGTGATATCAAGTAATCCTTGTTTATATGTAGCCCAACTGTAAAGTGTGGGGGATAAAATGCTCAATTGCTTGTATGTGAATTAGGGCTGGGCAATATGGACCAAAACTCATATCTCGATATATTTTCGCTGAATGGCGATACTCGATATATATCGATATGTCTAATATTAACAGTCAGTTGCACAAGTTCAACATGTACATGAAAATAAACTACCTGTTTGTGAAATTAATTAATTTTCTGCATCACAAAATAAACATGTTTTGTTATCCAGTCGTTTTTTGAGTTCGGTTCAGAGAGAGAGAGGAGGAGCAGGGTGAAGAGGGAGAGACAGTGAGATGAAAAATAGGTGAACTGGCAGCTCTACAGAAAATGCGTATAACGTTATTTTAATGCAACATAAGATATATTGATATTTACGATATTGTCTTACCCTATATCTTGTTTGAAAATATATCGATATATCTTAAAAACTGGATATATCGCCCAGCCCTAATGTGAGTATGGAAAAGGGGTAGGAAATTCTGTATAGAAAAGAAACACAGGTGGTAATAGAAAAAGTTACTTTATTTAGAAAAAAGACAGACAGTGGAAAAATGAAGAATACTCTACATGCTGTGCAAACTTTGCACACTAAATATTGTACACTTGTCTCCATGACAACAGTATCTTGAAAACGGCCGCTGTATGACCGACACTGCCCCGTTATTTTTTACTTTGTGTTTTATATTTGAGCTAATTGTTTCCCTTCAATATGAGCGTCCAGCGGAGGGTGCTTGCTCTCCTACTTTGTCTGGACCCAGAGCTAGCAGGATGTGAGTACAGGGTACGATCCGTAGGAGACAAAAACACGGGGAACGGGAATAGCGTATATGTTGAAAAGAGCACCGGTGATGTCAACAGCGCCTTTCTCGTTAAAAAAAAAAAAAAAAGACTCAACACTCTCCTCATTGAATTGAAAACAATAGAAAAAAAACCTCTAGGTGGACACAGGGATCAGACACAACATCCAGATCATATTGTATTAATCAAAAACAATTGTATAGTGCTGTGAAACACGGTTCTGTGATTACGTTTTACTATGATGTGCATGCCTTACTGATGGATATACGGGGCGGTGTGGTGTTTGTTCTTACTGAGGTTGATGAGGCTGCTGAGCTCTCGAGTCCTCACCCTTTGGGCCCCCCTACAGCTCGCACTGGGAGCTAAAGGACCTTCGTCTGAAATGTTACACAAATCAAGTGTTAATGCGACAAACTACAGCAACGACGTACGAGATAACAAATCCAGAAAACACAAAGTAAGCAGCAGCACTGAATGGATGGCTAAATTAAGCTAACTAGTTAGTGGTAGCTTGCTAACTGGCTAGCAAACAAACAATAGACTTGGTCTAAAGTTGTACCTTCATCCGTGAGCTTGGTAGTCACTTGTTTCACAACTATTTCAGTCACTGATGAGACGGTAACCTTACAAGCAAAACACTTTAGCGACGACTAAAAACTTAACAACAGACTGGGACACTTTCTGGTTCCAGACAGTGCCGTCCGGTTCCCTCTTTCCTCTTCGCCAATGATCCCTAGGAAGGTGTACCTCCGAGGTCGTCCGTGTGGGAGTGCCACACGCTATTATTCGCACACAAAATACAAGGAACATCCTTGAAATTACTCTCTCGAAATCCACAGGACATTTAAACGTAGCGCGTCGAGCGCGTCTTGTGTTTATCCCGGATGTCCGCTGTCGCACGGGAAGTGACGATTCTTTTGACCAATTAATAGACAGCAGTGAGTCTAGCTCCACCTTTCAGGGTCGGACGGATACGGTAATGTCTATTTATACTGGGGGTGATTTCCTTGACAGTAATCTGTTCAGGAAAATGAAGTCGCCACAAGTAAACAAAGAAATAAGCCAAGTGGAGAATTTTCTTTTCACAACATGATATTTCACATATGTTGGCAGAAAAATAACACACAGGTGTTAGGCCTATTAATAACATCAGTTATGGCCGAGCTGTGCATCCAGGCTGAAAGGTTCTAGTGCTGTACATGCTTGCATGGCTCTCTAGGACTTTAAAATTGTATTGAGATGATATTAATGTTAAAAGTGTGCCTATGAATAAGGTGTATTATGAACTGGTTAATGCGATACATTAAACTAGAAATTAATATTTATCCTACTATGATTCTGTGAGTGATATAGTGCCAAGATCACCACATTTTGAGAGCTACATTTAAGCGGATAATATTGCTGTTAGCTCTTAGAACTTTTAGTTAAAGGAGTCTTCACTTATTTCACCATTAATGTGGTTAAACCATTGTTTCCCTAATTATGGTTAGCCCTTTTGAAGAAGTGTGATGGTAACTAAGAGAACTGAGAAAGAAAGAAAAATTTATTAGCTGACATCTATTACTGTAAAAGTTGAGTTGTATTCTGTGTGTGTGTGTGTGTGTGTGTGTGTGTGTGTGTGTGTGTGTGTGTGTGTGTGTGTGTGTGTGTGTGTGTGTGTGTGTGTGTGTGTGTTTGGTTGTCAGATGTAGCTAAAACCTGATTTCTTTCTTGATTTCTGTTCATAATTATGTTTTTTTAAACTGAGACAGTTTATATCAAACTACTGTTGAAAAAGAAATTCTCTTTAAAAACCCTTTTTGCTGACTTCATTTGTACCGTGTAGTTAGAATACATCTGCAAAAAAAGAAGGATTTATTTAATATCTGAGTTTTTGTTTCGTTTTCTTTTTTAATTTGTGAATCTCTGATGTCTTGTGAAAGTAAAAGACTGCTACCTCTTGTCATCATTGTTGTCTGCAACAGTTCTATTTTCTATACACAAGCTGGAGAGCTAACACTGCACATTTTCCATGACATTTGATAGATGCTCCTGCAAGTCCAGAGTGCTGCTTTCATATCAGTCCCCCTTTTCCTTATAACACAACTCACATTTACAACCTTAAATGACGTCACAAACTCTGTGTGTGCATGAGTGTGTGTGTGTGTGTGTGTGTGTGTGTGTGTGTGTGTGTGTGTGTGTTTACGTGTGGAGATGTGTGTAGTAGTGTAATGTAGTAGACTGCTTATACAACCCTCCTCATTGCCTGTCAAGAGACTATTGCTCTGTTACCATGGAAACCATGTGACCAAAAAAATCAGGTTACCATGGGCAGGTGTATATGAGGTGCAGAATGATGGTTTGTGCCTCAGTCTGTTTCCTGATGCAATCCGACTGCAAGGAGAGCAGAGGTTTGACAGACAAAGACACTGGAACAGTGTTGGTACTACAGCTCTGTGTCCTCATCTGAACCACTGAAATAACTTTTTTTATTATTTCTGAATAAACATGTTTTCTCTAGCACAATAGACAAACAGCTTTCTGGCTCACAGTCGGGGCTACAGTTTATTTATTTGTATGCAAATAAATGTTTTACATTTTGAAACGGTAGAGTGGAATTTAAAATTAAGATGTAGGCCAAACAGTTGATCTGTGTGTCTGTGTGTGTTTTGTGTATATGGTGCCCTACAAGAAGGCAAAGGCATTTTGATGCACTGCACCAAATTTGGAACAAAAGACCTTATAGCCTAGACCACATCACTATCCTCCCACCTGCACCTCCCCCCTCAGCCCCCCACCCCCCTGCAACTTGTATTTCAAGACTGAAAACAGCACAGTGAGACTACAGCCCTACCTATGCATGGACAGCCACATAACATGTGCATATACTGTATGTAGACTACTGTACATGCATACATACTTTAATTTGTAACATGTATTATACACACTGCATGAGAAATAGGCAATCAACTAAATTATATATATATTTGTATAATTAGTATATTTACTACTAAAAGAAGAAACACACACTCTCACACTCACAGAAAAAATATAGATATATATTTATAACATATATCTACATATATACATTTATAACGTATTATTTATTATTTTATAAACGTACTTACATATTAACCAATAACACCCCCCCCCCCACACACACACACACACACACACACACACATACATATCGAATGCGTATACATTGTACACTCGTAATACCAACACAAATTATAATTTATTATGCTTGTTTCATGCAAGCGTGTGTGTGTGTGTGTGTGTGTGTGTGTGTGTGTGTGTGTGTGTGTGTGTGTGAGAGAGTGCGTGTGCGCGCGCCGGGCAAGTGTGCTTTTTTGTGTGTTTCTGTTATGAGTCGTTCTTCTCAGGCAGACAGGAACTTTCGGCCATTTTTTCGGGGTGTGTGTTGTTTTCAAAACAAGAGGCTGTTCTCAGGTCGTCGCCGAGCTGTGGCTTCCAGTGAACCCGGGGCTAGTTTGGAGGAGGGTAAAATGATCCCAGATCAGTGTCTGTGTCGGTGTCATGCCATCCCCCTCGCACTACTAGGTGCGCGCCAGCCTCGCGATAGCCTCGCCTACAAGAATCAGAGCTCCGCTCGCGAACTGGATGCTGACAGGCGCGCGGTGCGGTCATCATGCAAAGGTTACATTGGATCCGTTTCAGCGAGTATCTGAAGAAGCCGCTCCTCCACAGGACCCTCACCGGTCACAACATGAGAGACGTCTAGCAACACATAAAGGCCTCCTACTGACGTTTACCGGACTGTTTGACGACAGCAGGTGTCAAATGATGGACGCAAGTTTGGGATTTCCGCGAATGGCAGAGTGTACGCTGGCTCCTCTCGGCGGTAAAGTGGCTTCATGAGTGTCCAAAGTAACAGTGGAAGTGGTGGTGGAAGTTTGGAGGCGACGCCATCTTGGTCGCAGCTCTCCTCGTCCCCAACGATTTCTCAACAACCTATAACGGCGACCGCAAAGAGCAAGGAAGGTATATTAGCCCTCCAAAAGCACGACCGACTCTTGTTCTCCTTATACTGAACTCTTTGGAGGAGAAGTGCACTATTTTAACCGTGTACAGCTGACGTTTGTTGAAGTAAAAATGGATGTCAAGTTCACTGATGCCGTGAATTGGAAGCCAAACGTCAGCTGTCAGTTCAGTTGATGGCAAGTCGAAGTAGCAGCAAGCTATCCTGTTTGCACAAAGGCAGCGCTAGCCTGTTGGGTTGTTTTTTTTGATGCGATAACAGTGTTGTTATAGCAGTTTGTGACTGTCAGCACCCCTTTCTGCATCTAGTTCAACAACGGAGCTATGCATGCATCCATTAATGCATTGCAGTGCATGTCCCTACTGCTATAAACTTGATAGCAGGCCCTATATTTGACCTTTCTGCACAGTTTGCATGCAGCAGTTTACACATTTTCGACTTCTTCACACTTCATTTACTCAGATATTGCTGGGTTGCTGGATGTGGTGTGACTTAGGTTGTAGTCGCGAAGCTATGTTTTGAAGTTAGAGAATATATTGTGTTACATACAGATGGTGATAGCGTTAACAAGACTGTTATAACGACGGTATAAAGTTTATCACAGTATTGGTGGTATCCTTGACGCATTGTTTCTTAAACCTGAGACTCTTAACAGCAAAGTACTAAACTATAAATGAATGCAAGAAGAATGCATGTCTAGCTTTATATATTAATTACCCCAACTCAGTCCCTGTCCCTGGTTAACCTCACAGGCCTTGTAGTGTGCTCTGTTTCACTGCCCGAGGGTTTCACAATATCCATTATGCCTTTCAGGGCTCAGCCCTGTGCAACAAGCTATGTCAAGATGACAGCCAGGAAATGTCCAATAAGGTAGCAAACACTAGCAGCAGTGGTCAACAGGGAGCAGAGGAGCTGCATGTGTGTATGAGAGTGATTGTGAGTATCCCTCCCAGGAAATCAGTTGTCATAGAATCAGTCCCAGTCAGGGAGCATGTGTGTTCAGCCTGCTGCTTGTGTGTGAGTCTTTTTATGCAGAACACAGTGGCTCAGATTTACAGTGGTAGGTTTTACCCCTCAAACATCTGCAATTATGGGTATCTATTTAAGAAACTGAAATGTAGGCATTTGCAAAGCTATGAAACATTGATTTAAATGATCAGAACTTTAAAATACTGATTCTGATACCTGAATTCATGGATCTACATGTGGTATTACTAAGTACAGCTAGTTAATGATGATGATATTATGTATTTGTTGCTGTTGTGCTCTATTTGCAAAGCTTCAGAGGTGTCAAGATTCCTGAATATCACAGACTATTTTAGCACAGTGTAATGAGGCCATTGTGACAGTCTCACTTATGTCATAGAAAAGCTGGTTGGAGATTTTTGTGTTGACAAACTGGGAGTCTCCGCCCGGCTTCTACTCTTCTCCATCCTGACTTCCAGGAGGTAGACTGACCCTCATGGGTTGAATAAGAAATGCAGTGTCACTCATTAACACTGTCGGCCGTCATAGCGTGAAAGTGCATCTCTCAAAGAGCTACCTGCTGCCCAGCTGAATCAAATCCATTTTTCTATTTTTATCCTCTAATCACTCTAATTTCCTTTAATCCTCCCACAGATAGCGTCCTCCGCTCCTTCTCTGAGTGCTCATTTTTATTCCTCTCTAGCATTGTCGTATCATGAAAAGTGTTAAAGGCTCCATTTCTCTGATTCCTTGCTGGTAATGGTGGTGATGTAACCTCACTTTGTTGTTCCCTCATGGCAGGCCCCATGGAGGAGCTGCACAGCCTGGACCCCAGGAGACAGGAGCTGCTGGAGGCCAGGTTTACAGGAGCCGTCAGTGGAAACACTGTAGGCAGCACTGGGAGCACCAGTGGAGGAGCTAAGGTAACCATAGCACAGAATAAAAAAACTCTATTTACCTACGTTAGGCTCAGACTACAGGAGTTTTAAAATCCTAACCAACATAACAATCAGATAGCATCTCATTAGAGGACCCCATTCAATATATTCTTTGTTCTAATCTGAAACAACACACACCACAGGAATGTCAATACAAATAACACTAATACTCAAACAGTACATGATATTATTAAGATTATTCTGTGTGTTAGAGGGAGCGACCAACCCCCACGTGATCATGTGTGATTTAGCAGTGAAGAACATGTAAACAAAGACTAAAACCGGCTGTAATGATTCTCTGTTGAGAGAAAAGAAAACATTTAAAAAGGGTTTGGGGAGAGCCGTACACATAGGTTGTCTTTTTTTCATCAAGAACTGGAGATGTGATTTTACCTCTATGTTTTATGTCAACATTAGCATGTTAGCCAAAGTTAGCATCGGGGGCTAGTATGTTTACTGTTGCTTTGGCAACACTGGCAGCAGTTCTCTCTCCTTCCCCCTGCTTTCTCAAATGCATTGTTGTGGTTTATTTTGAAAAGCACTGATGTAATTAACAAGATTTTCAAAATTCTAAATATCACATGTTTGAAATGATGGAGACAAGGAATGGGCGCGATTAGTTGACTAAGCTTTGAAGCGTTGTCACCCTGGCTTGTCGAAACCAGAATTACTTGTCGGTTAAACTAACTATCAATATTATGGCTCATGAAGTCCTACAATGCCAGTTAAATGTTGTGTTTACGCTGTAACGCAGCCACCTGACACTTTAGCCCCAGTTAATGGGCCTGCTCTCTCAGCTCAGTGGACAAATGGCATCTTGTAGAAGCAGCTTGGGGGTTGGCAGTATTTTGATCTAGAAAATGGAGGTACAGTTGTGTATAGAATGTGTCGGGGCATATGGACTGGAACGTGCTAACACTGCTAACATTAGCCACAGTCAGCAAACCAATTGGGCATCAACTACCTGCTGATCGATTACAGAGGCTGTGACCCCGTTCTGTCTGAAAAGATCACACAGCTCATCACGACAATGAGTGCACAAGATATATACATTAGTTACGTAACGTCATTGAACCTAGATAGCACCTCACATATGCAGAGAATATTTCATTTTGTACTCTTCACTTACTTGTACATTTCTCATTGTTTTAAAGGGGCTGGCAAATGAGTCCTCCAACCACAGCTACGGCAGTCTGGGCTCATCCAGTGACAAGGAGTCGGAGGTAAAATACGCACATACTTAATAGAGGTGGGGGGGAAATCGATACAGCATAGTATCGCAATATTTAGTGTGGCGATATTATATCGTCTCATGGCAGCCAAGTATCGATATTTTTAATATGATATTTTAGAAATGCAGAACTGCTGAAGGGGTTGAACAATTCATTTTGAACAAGTTGCATTGTTAAAACTTCATGTTCAAGTTGGATTAGACTGAAATACCAACAGTTCAGATGGTGAGCTGCACTCAGCCTTTTACAGGGTTTGACTTCTATCACAATGTTGGTCAGTCTGTGGGCTTGACTGAAGACTGAAGTGAGCTGAATAGACTGAGAAATGTTCTTATTTGACAAAACAGTAGTTTCATTTTGTGAACATAATATGCAATTCAAAAAGTTAAATCACAATATGTTGTATCGCAATTCTTAACATATCGCAAAATGTTTAAAATCGCAATAGAATCGTATGGTGGGATTTCCACCCCTAATACTTACAGTTTATCATTTCTGTTACATGCATGTATGACTTTTTTTATTTTGAAAAAGGGGGGAAACATACGCTGAAATGAAATGTTATACATAGAATACCAATGAAGCCTGGCTAGCCATGATCTGCGTGTTTGTCAGCACTTTTTTCTCCTGGTTCTGCCCACTCATCTTTCTGTCTCTCCCACTACCTCCACCTCTACTTCTCTTCTCGTCCTAGAACTCTGATTTGAAAAGAGGGAGCTCCCCTGCCTACTCAGTATGTACTCGTTCTTCCTGCTGCTCTTTCTTGCTGAACAACAGCCCTCAAACCAGCTTTGTTAGGTAAAACACAGGGGATTCATGCACTTTTTTTTCTTCTGTCTCTTCTTTATCTGCAGACCCCGGAGAAGAAGCACTCAGAGTCGTCCAGGGGGAGGAAAAGGAAAGCCGACACCTATTCAGAGAGTAGTCAAGGTATGACTGACACCTGAAGAAAATCAGTATTATGTAGGCATAGAGGTTGTCAAAATGTTTTCGATACTTTTTGGAAACGACATGTTTAAAATATGATACAATCTCTGTTGTTTTGATGGTCCATAGTATCAAAAAGTACCAACGCTTAAAATCAAATACAGATCTTTAGTTATACTTTAACCCAAAGCGAGGGAAAAGCAAGACAGGAGAGAGCAGTGATCATAGGTTTGGAAATCTATCTCAAGTCCTTTAGGCGTATCGTAAAGATGCAGAAGTTACATTTATGTAACTTTATGAAATCTTCTACGCAGGAAAGACGTCTACACGTGGGCCCAAGATCAGTGACTACTTTGATGTGAGTATTGTAGAAGCGTCCCTCCCTCCAGTTATAACCATTGCTCTCATTTTGAACCAGATTTGTAATTTTTGGTTAATCTTCAAAGTTCCAGGGTGGAAATGGTTCCAGTCCAGTAAGAGGCCTCCCGTCAGCTCGCCGATCTCCGCAGAGCTCTCACTCCGCCCCCGGCTCAATCGTGAGTATTTCACCGACAGTAGAATACCTCAACAAAAGGGTTATTTTCACACAAAGTCAAAGTGAGTCTCTGTTTGTTATTACACAGTTGAACAATGCCTCTTTGTCTGCAGATCCGGCAGAACAGCTCCTCTCCTACCAGTCTATGTTTCGGGGAACACAACCCGAAAGCCTCCTCCAGCAAGTGTGTGCAGGTAACACGACACACTCAGGAAACACTCAGGAAACACTCACTTTTTTCCCTTTAAGATTCCTGCATTTCATTTTTATTAATACACCTCTTGTCTGGTTCCTCTCTTTTTGAAATGTTAGACGGAGTTAACGGGCCTGAAGCTTGCTGCTCTGGAGAGCAACAAGAGTCTGGACCTGGAAAAGAAAGAGGGCCGAATAGATGATCTTCTCAGGGTGAGTTCAGCGTCCATAGACCTGAGGTTTTAAGAGGATACAAGTTTCTCTTGGCAGGTTTCCTTCGATTTGAACTCAGTCACTTATCTCTACTCTTCACAGGCTAACTGTGACCTGCGGAGACAGATAGATGAACAGCAGAAACTTCTGGAAAAATACAAGGAGAGGCTCAATAAGTGCATCACCATGAGCAAGAAACTGCTCATAGAGAAGGTATGTGTCTTTACACGTAATCATCCTTTTGATTGATTAAAGAGCAGCAGCATCAAGTTGTTTTTAAGACACTATATCATCATTACCAAGCTCCAACCTTAGGTATTGTTCCTACTCACACATGCAATAGAGTAGAGCAACACCTTTCTAAAATGATATGTTGAGTATTCTCTGGTGTTGTAGCTCCGCTTCGATCCAACACTCCTGCTATTCTGTCTTTGACTCTCTGCACCCTCCACCTGTTTCAAAGCTGCACAACCCTGCCTTTCACATTTTAATGGGTAATATAAAAATATTCCTTAAATGGGGCTTTGATATGTCTGGAATTCAGTTCAAAATAAATGTACCTACCACACCTTGATTCTGGGTGGAGATGTAACCTAGAGAGTACAGGTGTGGGCCTGTAACCACAATATTTAGTTTGTCACTCCTACATGCTCGTTAGTATCCTTTTGTTTTCTTATCCTGGGTTGGATCATTTCTTAGGGATATGACAGGTATGGAACACCTTTCTACATGATCATAACATAAAAAAAACAGGTTCTGATCATCTGTATGTAGTTGTGTTTTGAATTCTTACCATCTTACTCACCTTATTCTGGACCAACAGGGATGTTCAGAAACCTAGGTGCGATGTAAGCATGCAAAACAAATACTTAAGATTTCCAGTCATAAAAAGGATACTACTGTGCATGTGAACTTAAGATTGTAACGTCTCATTTCTGCCCGTTTATGTGGTCAGAGTACCCAGGAGAAGCAGTCGTGTCGGGAGAAGAGCATGCAGGACCGTCTCCGTCTCGGTCACTTCACCACCGTCAGACACGGAGCGTCCTACACGGAGCAGTGGACCGACGGATACGCATTCCAAAACCTGATCAAGTGAGGGGCTGCACATGCTAAGTTTCTCTCCAATTGAATACATTTCATTAGATTTGTTTTAGTTTCAGTTGGTGTTTTCATGTTCCCTGCACAGCCAGGAGAAAAATATGTTGAACGGTTGTTTGTCTCTCTCCACCTCTGTGCAGGCAGCAGGAGGGCATCAACCAGCAGAGGGAGGACATAGAGCGACAGAGGAAGCTGCTGGCCAAGAGAAAGCCTCCGAACCCTGCGTCTCCCTCCCTCTCTGTCGCCTCCACCTCTGAACCCAAGCAGCGCAAAACTAAAGTTGTCAACGGCAACGACTCGGACCCCTTCCTCAAACCGTCCTTGCCACAGCTGTGAGTACACAGAAACACCTACAGACTGTCAGTGTGGAGGATGCTATATCTTAACCAATGAGATCAGACCCTGATTATTACTGCTTTTATTTTAAAAGTCAAACATTATAAGCGTCTTTAAGATCCTTTTCTCTGGAAAATGGGACGTTACATGATGATTTGGAGAAATGACCGCGACTTCCTTAGAATGACTTTTTCTCAATCAAGCTTATGTTGTGTGAATTTTATTCTGTTCTGGAGTTTTTGATGTGTTCTTGTTTGGCAGACTGACCCTCGCTGAGTACCACGAGCAGGAGGAAATCTTCAAGCTTCGCCTTGGACACCTTAAAAAGGTCAGTGGCAAAATATGATCATTTAACCAAACAAGGCATGAACTATCCAGAAACAGCCAAAGTGTACATTAAAACACTGAACATGATCATTCAAATGATGTTTAAATAGTTTTTAATGGATGCTTTAGCGCTTTGTGGGACTGAACCCAAAAGTGCCTGAGAAAAAAATAGTTATTGTAAAACGTTTCTTATGAAGGAGTGTGCAGAGTAGAGTAGTTCATTGATATTCAAACACAGTGGGTGACGGAAACGCACCTTAAACTGGTGCCTACCGCCATTAAACAACAAAAGAAGAAGAAGTGCAAAGTTAGCTTAGCGTGGGGAAATGCAAATACAACGCCACATACATGAAATCTTAGTTTTTCACATGTGCAGCGTAGTGCTGGCATATGAAAGCAAGAAGCCATCGAAACTGAAAAGAAACTTAGAGCTGAATCACACTACTCATTAAGACGTACCTTTTGACTACTTACGGAGACGACTGTAGTTTTTGCACCGTCTTAGGTCCAAACTGCGACATTTTTCATTAAATATGAGTCGATGTTTTCAGAAATTGCGGTCCAAGTTATCATTATGGAGATGATGTTGGGTCCTGAGGCTGAGACCAGTTTAGAACCACTGATTTATATGATTGCATGTATTTTCAAATATTCAATTCTCCATCTTAAATGTGGTGTTTTCTGTAGGAGGAAGCTGAGATCCAGGCCGAGCTGGAGCGGCTGGAGCGGGTGAGGAACCTCCACATCAGAGAGCTGAAGAGGATAAACAACGAGGACAGCTCAGCGTAAGTAAACGTATCAAAACGATTCGTAGCTAGGACAGTTTACTCTGTTGAAACCCAACGGAGAAGTAACAGAGGATGTGCTTAAAATACAAGTTCAGAACATCGATGTGCAATATGAATCGTCTTTGTAGTTAGCATATAATATTCTTGTGCGTCGCCTTACAGGTTTAAAGACCATCCCACCCTGAATGAGAGGTACCTGCTGCTGCACTTGCTGGGCAGGGGCGGCTTCAGTGAAGTTTATAAGGTAACATTTGTACATGTGGACTAGTTTTAATACGTTCCTTCTCTCTCTACATTATATTTAAAGACCAATGTGTGTGTTTTTTCTCGTCCAAAACAGGCTTTCGACCTATTTGAGCAGCGCTACGCAGCAGTTAAAATCCACCAGCTCAACAAAAACTGGAGGGAAGAGAAAAAGGAAAACTACCACAAGTAGGTTTTATACACACACACACACACACACACACACACACACACACACACACACACACACACACAAACACTTTTTAAGATAGACAAATACAAAACGTCTCTCCTGTAACACAAACTCTTATGTTGACATTTATTTCCTGTCAGGCATGCATGCAGAGAGTACCGGATACACAAGCAGCTGGACCATCCCAGAATAGTCAAACTGTACGACTATTTCTCCCTGGATACTGACACGTGAGTGACCTTTGACCTCTACAAGCTGCAGCCCTGCTGGGTCAACACATCCTGCGGTTGTTTATCACCCAGCTCTGTCTTAAAGAGCGTTTTTACACATTTAGTTTGAACATTATTCAAGATTCTGTAAATATATCTAAAAAATAAAAACAACACTGCAGTACAACCACTTCTAAAAGTACTCTAACCACTTAGAATAAAAATAGCTTAGAATAAAAAACAAACAGGAAATAGATTAAGCAGCATTCCGTTAGCAACACAGTCATTCAGGTTATTTGTGTCTGAAGTGCAGTGTAGTTAAACTAAACCCCAGAGGCTCAGCTAAAGTGCATCTACCCAAGAATGAAAAAAATGTCTTTAGAACATCAATGTATCAAGATGGACATGGCTAGGAGGGGTGGGCGGGTGGGGGGGGACATGCCCACTCACTGTCTTTTACCATCACCATCAGCTGCAACATCATACGGTCTATGCGACACACACACATAAACTGGAAGTTTAGCTCGGCCACGAGCGTCAACTCAAGAAGCAGCAAGGACATTTTTGGGACAGAATTGTTTTTTCAAGTCGAGAATTTCCCCCCTTCAGAGTCTTCTGTAGGCCATGACCACGGCGGTCCAGAGCTGCATCAGGTGGCGAGTGAGGAAACAGATAATGCAGAGTACAGGGAGGGGCAGGAGAGGACTAGGGACGTCTCTGAATGTTATATGATATGCTCATCGGATGATTTTAATCTTTTGGCTTGAACATTTTTAAAACATGTAGTCCTGGTTTTGCACTTTACATTCACCATATTTAACGGCAAGCCACTTAGATCTCTTCTATTTACAACAGGTGCTCATGTGCTCACTGCACTAAGTTCTCTCCTGCTACTTTTAGTGGCACCACATACGAACGTTACCGTCCTCCACATCGGCCAATAGTGAAAAATGAATTTGCAGGAGCTGGGTTGTGGGAAAGGGCTTTAAAAGCTAAAGGACCCTGTAATGAAAGCTGGCAAAGACACGTTATGAAGAGTGTCTGTTAAATATCAAACATCTTTTTGATATTAATTTTTGGCATCATTGATTAAATCATAACCATAAGATTGTTTTTTCACCTGTTCCTTCCTGAGCCCTCGTGGGGATGAGGCAGACGTTTTCTTAAAGACATTAATATTAGAAGAGAAGTTGATGATTCTTCTTTTGGATCAATAAATAAATGACAGTGTCATTACATGACCTCTTTAAGAGTAAGCACAAGTTGCAGGTTCTGATCTTCTGATGTGTCCCTCTCTCAGGTTTTGTACGGTCCTCGAGTTCTGTGAAGGAAACGATCTGGACTTCTACCTGAAACAAAACAAGCTGATGTCAGAGAAGGAGGCTCGCTCCATCGTCATGCAGATAGTCAGCGCCCTGCGCTACCTCAACGAGATCAAACCGCCCATCATCCACTACGACCTCAAACCAGGTGGGCAAAAAGCTTTAGAATGAATCACATGTGGAATTACATTTCGATGTGTGCAATTAGGGCTGGGCAGTATATTGAGTTTTGAAGATAATCGCTATCATTTCACAATAGATAAAGGGTAAGGCAGGATCGTTGATATCGATGTGGGTTGTTGCGTTAAAATAAAATGATGCGTTACTTCTGTAGAGCTGCCACTTCTCATATTCCTCCTCTCACTGTCTGCCCCTCTTCACTCTGCTCCACCTCTCTCCCTCTCTCTGAGCAAAACTTAAAAACCACAAAGGAACATTTTGATTTGATTTAATATGAATGATTTTTAATTTAACAGACAGGTATTTTATTTTCATGTACATGTTGACATTGTGCAGCTGGCTGTTAATAAACGGGCCTGTGTGGGATTTATCTGCATGACGACTGACTTTGCTTTTGTCATTTCTTTACAGAAAATAAATATTGAGATATATGTCATGTAACACTCCACACTACAAAATATCCAGATATGATTTTTGGTCCATATCACCCTGTCCGCTGTGCTACAGCTTCTTTAAGTAAGGCCGTTAAGGTCCTTGTAGTCGCCATAGGGTTGTCAACATTGGGTGTATAATGGGACTGGAGGGCTTTGCATATCTAGTTAAGTGCAGTAGGTGACTGTGATTTAAACCTGATCTGGTGTTTTACAGGTAACATCTTATTGGTGGATGGAACAGCATGTGGAGAAATCAAAATCACTGACTTTGGCCTATCGAAGATCATGGATGATGATAACTACGGCGTGGACGGGATGGACCTCACATCACAGGGAGCGGGAACCTACTGGTAAAACACACACTCACACACACACACACACACACACACACACAAACACACACACACACACACACTCTCACTCTGACAGAAACCTGGTGTCACTTCTTCACAATCAAAGTAAAGCTTCAACACAAAACATCATTTTGGTTTCCACATTTTAGGATATCTTTGATTATGCTTCTGTCATTATCATGGGCAGTGGACCTACCAGTTGTAAGAGCTCTATTACATTGTGTGTGTGTGTGTGCTGTAGGTACCTTCCTCCAGAGTGTTTTGTGGTGGGGAAGGAGCCGCCTAAAATCTCCAACAAGGTGGACGTCTGGTCTGTGGGAGTGATCTTCTTCCAGTGCCTCTATGGACGAAAGGTACCACACCAAAACTAGAACATAACTCATTGTGTACATCTCCAGTAGACTGTTCAGCGTGGACTCTGACTTTGTAGGGTCACTCAGGTCGATTCTCTGAGGCTTTACTTTGAGTTGGTGGTTTTGTTTTGTTCTTCACTTTATTTTTTTCAGATTAAGGTCAGGTAGTGAAATCCGTGTTAAGGCTGTATGACGGATGGTGGTTTGATGTGTTTTGTTTTTCCAGCCGTTTGGTCACAACCAGTCACAGCAGGATATTCTCCAGGAAAACACCATCCTCAAAGCCACAGAGGTCCAGTTCCCGGCTAAACCCCAGGCGAGCACAGAGGCCAAGGTAACGCACACAGACACGTATACACACACGTTTAACTGAGAACATGTTCACATCTCTAGTCACTTAAACTAACATGCCCCCTGTCAATAAAAGAGCTCACAGGCTGCAGAAGAACTACATTCTGTTTTTACTGAATATTCATCCAATGAAGGTGAAACTGTGGATGTAAAATCACCGTGGGATTTTCAGATAACCGTAAACTTAATATTGTCATTGATGCTATGGCTGGATCTGCCATTATATAACTATACTAAAACACTATAGTAGATTATATAATTACAAAGGGATGTCTTTTAATAAGGCCACCTCATTACAGTGATCTTAAAATCCTGTTTATCTCAAAACGGCCATCAACGGTCCCACTGAGTAATGGATGAAAGCAGCCCATCCTGGGACTTTGGCTCCGCCCCACTTTAGGTGAAAGCGATCCATCTACTGTCAAATGTAGTGTATAAAGTTCACTTTAAGTACCTAGCACGGTGACCAATATTTCAGTATAAAATGCTGAGACAGGCACCGTCATGACCGCGAGCGCAGCCACATTCATTGTGTATTCCAAGCGGCGGCTTCTCTGCGTAAAGCGTGCTGAGATAACGACAAGGCCAGCTGTGACACTTTTTAAGAGCGTTTCTCTGTCTTTAGGTCAATAACACACATTTGTTATTATGTTCAGAAAATCAACCATGTGGTGCGCTGTTTGGATTAAAAAGACTCCTCAATTTTAGACCAGCGCAGGGGGGCAGCGTGACTAGATTGGTCGTGGGCTGTGAGTCCGTTCTTCACGACTTTCTTTTTCTAGCCTTTTTTGGGAGGGGGGGCTTGTATGTCTGGTAAGTAGATAGGAGATTGGATAGAATAAGAAATTGGGGTAAGGGAGAGGGGAATGACATGTGGTAAAGTGCAGAGCGTTGGAATCGAACCCCAGCAGCCCGCTTCGCACACTACAGCCTCTGTACATGGAGCGCACAAAATAACTGCTAGGCTCTTTTATTTGTCTTACATTTAAGTAAGCAGCTTTGATGAAGTGCTCTCTTAAAGTCACTGAAATATTTCTAAGCATGTATATGTTTGTGAACATTGTGGTGACAGAGACCGTGTACAGCATTTACTGACACAACACCGGCCCCACACTTCCCCACGTTCATCCTCTCTGCTGACGGCCGAAAGCCATGGAACTCTTCCTTTACCTTTCTTTGCCTCGGTTGGAAGAAAATCACATCAAAAATGAGGTTTTATTTAGAGGCAGAATGTGCGACATTTTACACATAAGTACAGCAGAAATTGAATACTTCCTCTGTAAATGTCTCTCTGAGTCATGACCATCTACAATGAGTGAGAAGTGTGAGTCCCGCAGTACTGTTGTCGGAGCCTGCTAACACAACAATGCAGGCCACAGGCAATTGCAGTTCGAGCAAAGGACAATTTTGCGCTTAATGGTGCCTAATTACTAATTCATAACTCCTTCGTGCGAACTCGAGTGGAGAGGGGTTGGAGGTGTGTCGCTGGAGGAGAGTGGAGGCTTCAGAATAGTGGAGGTGTCACCAAACAGAAGTTTGTTTTGGTTTTTATGCTGCTGCTCAAGGGCACCAGCATCAAAAAGGATCAAAAAAAGTCACACATCAAAAAGTCACACATTCTTCCTTTAATTATTTTATGTACAAAGTGCTAGGTGGAAGTATTTAGACTTTGAGCTACAAGTGTTGTCTAATCTATCTCCAGCACTTTCACAGTGGTTGTTTTAACCCGACGGCAGGGGAGTGATATATGGGGGGCCTTGACTATAACAGAGATATTAAAGCTGTGGTTGACATCTTTGCAGGGAACAATGCAGCTTACAATGCAGCGTTGCAGGATGAGAAAACTTTTGGGAGAGAAGCACAGCTCATCTCTGTCAGTTTGAACAACACTGAGCTGCCTCCCTCTGCCGTTGTCATGTGACTTACTCGCTGGCTTTTGCTTGAGTTGGACTGTTAATCAATTTCATATGAGATATGATCTTTGATATAAGAGCCTTTGATTTATAGATTGCTGTGAAAAGAGAATGTCTTCTCAAATATAACAAAGTCTTCTTTAAGAAATCTCCTCCCCATGCTTTGAAGGCACCTTCAGTCAGACAAAGACATGGACATGTGGGAAAGGAGCCACAGGTCGGAGGGCCGCTCAGGGGTCTATAGCCTCCGTACATGGGGCGCACGTACTAACTACTAGGCTATCTGTGCCCCCACTAACCAGTGCCTGCAAACAGTATGACTATCCGAGAACATGTTGACACATGCTGGGATGTCGGGATCAGCTCAGATGTGTAGCTATAAAAAGAACACTTTAGAACCGGTCTTTGCAGACAAAAGGTGCAAACAAACCCACACACAGCCTGCAGCTCATTTTATAATCTGTTCCCTCCTCTCTGCTCTGTTCTGCAGGCGTTCATCCGACGCTGTCTGGCCTACCGCAAGGAGGACCGCTTCGACGTTCACCAGTTGTGCTCAGACTCGTACCTCCTCCCTCACATGAGACGTACGAACTCTTCGGGCTCCCTGCAGCCGTCCGCCTCCTCTCTCCCCACCTACTGACTGCCCCTCTCACGTGACTGACAGGACAACCCGGCCACGCCACAGGCAGGAGGATTGTGCAGGGTTTTTGTTTTTTTCGTTCAACCTGAGCTGTTCCCGGATGGATACATTAGCAACAGAGCAAAATTAAATGGAAACGATGGAAAAGAATGAGGAAATGGGAGCATACCGTGAGGAGAGTTGTGCCCTTGAACTCAACTGTGAGAGAAAGGGGGAAAGAAGAGGAGACCAGGACAAAAGAAGAGGAATTGAAGAAAGGCTCAGGAGTGTTTAAACAAGACGAGAGAGAACATCTCTTTATGGACTTTGCTTCATAATCCAGTAGGAGACATTTAAACATCCTCAGTGGCTCCTAGATGCCATGTCCTTACCTCTCTTAGCTCCAAGCAGAGAGAAACACCTCACATTTCTTCAACATAGAGCCGCTGTTCTTGATGTTCTCTTGTTGCTAATATGAGAAGAAGAGGGTGAGCCGCTGTGTGCAGAAGAGAAGGTCGAGTTTCTGCACGTCAAATGTGGACTTCACGTTTAAATCAACTCCTTAGTCTAATGTAATGAGACACAACATGATGATTACGTGTCATTGAATTAACCCTTAACTTAAAAATCATTTTGTAACTTTGATGGGACTTGACTAAAAAGAGAAATGTTCCAGATTAAATCTCTGGGCTCGATTTGCACTTCTGGTCCGGGTCGCTGTGATCGGCCTTACACACATTTGGCATGAAGTTCTAGAGCGTGGGCTGGTGTCTCAGTTCTCCGTTCACTTTTACGTTGAAATGCGAAGCAGTCCAGATCTGTTGCATTTACAATAAGTGGGTCTGTAAAATCTGTCTTAATCCATTTTTTTGTGGTTCAGATTAGAGTCGAAATGTTCCAAAGAGCAGAGTGTTGCAGCACCATGTTGTCCTCCTCGTCGAGCTGCCCGCAGAGAGTGGGACTGGACTAGCTGTCTCTGTGCTGCAAGGACTCAGAGTTCAGTGTACATTTCCCGTGCAGGAGACATTACTCACTCAGCAAATACAACATAATGAGGCTTTTCTTTGCTTCTCTGTGTCTCACTTCTCTTTGTGTTCTCAGTTTGCTGCTATAAATGTTGCTTTTTGGTTCCTAACGTGGGGGTGGTTTCTACCTGGCATATGTGTGTACTTGAACTGTGTTTAGGGGGAACGTTCTCCAGAGCCCCCCTATCTCTGAAACGGACCCCCACTGTGCTGTTTAAAGGAGGGAGATTCAATACATTCATCCATGTCCCTGTGGGTTTTTGTTTACTTTCATGTACGAGTCTGAAGCTGTTTTTCACACATGCACTCCTGTAAACTTCTAGAAACAGACAGAACAGCCGGACCTTGAAATCTTCATGAGATGTTATTCCCACGTGTCCCTCACAGAATTTGCTGTGGGACGGCAGGGTGGGGGGAGTCTCTGGAGGCAAGTCATGAAGCTGAGGTTGTAATGTTTACAAGATATCCAAGATGGCAAACGTAGCAACAGAGTCTGACCCTATGCTACAATGCTACATGTAATTGGACATATTCACAATATAAATGGAAGAGTGGAAAGAACATTCTGGCGAGCAGAAAGGATTATGAAGCAGCTTCATCACATCGCACCAGTCGTGTGATAAAAACTCCATCACCCCTTCCCACCTGTTCCAGGTGAACTTTCCTTCGTTCACACATCGGCTCACCCCGACTTCATGTCGAATTTTTTACAAGGGGGCTGGCAGGAGAAATCCTGGATAAAGTTGAGGTCTGTTTGCATTCAATCATCCAACTCACCTTTTCAGGAGTTGTGTACAAATGTGTGAAAACTGCACTACAGACATCATATGGAGGCAGAACTCTTTGCTGTGGGGAGTGGCCACACCATGCCAGGTTGTTGCAGCATGATTCACTGCAGCTCCTAATCAAGTGGAAAACATCCAAATGTTGTCGTCGTGTAAATAAAACTCTTCCCTGCACGCCGGTGTGACATTTGAAACCCTCTCAGATCTTAGTGGCTGCAGGTAACAGCAGGTGTAGGTGTCTCTTCTCTCTGCGCTCTCACCTTCTTTACAAATAAGTCTTAATCGATTTTGTGTGTGGAGAAAACAAGATGTAGTTTCAGCAACATGACAGGCAGATTAAACTGCAGGAAGTGCCCGCTCACGGCTTGCTGCTCCTGAATAAAAGCTAATCATGAAGTGAATGTGTGCACTTTGATAAAGTGTTATTTTATCCACTGCGGTGCAGTAAGGCATAAAACAAAATGTCACCACTCCTGTCTAGTTATTCACGTCTCTCTTTCTCTACGTAGGAGATGGGAGCGAGCATCAAGTGCATACACTGTCTGATTATTAATGTGCAGACGGATGCAATCACAGCCATTAGAGAGCTTTATGTCTGATCACATCTGCGGGGGGAGAGAAGCGCCAGGTCCTGTCGTTCATATGCAATAAAGATCGCCTTACAAGTCTTCATTCCTGGAGTGTGACCCATATTTCCTGTGGAGCGTTATGCAACGAGATGGAGGAGAGGAAGGTGCTGATATCTGTGTGTTAATGAGGACAGACTGGCATATGGAAAGTCTTGAACACAGCTGCACAGGCGCCATTTAGATAGAATATTTAGAGGCTTCTTCAGAGATGGATTTGATGCAAAAGCTTCCCATGGCCGTAGTAAAGTCAGCCGGCTTTGATTCTCACTTTGTAAGATCACATCTACAGCCTGGACAGGAAAATAAGCTAATCATATGAATCTTAACAACAGACCCAATGCCTCATTCAGATCCCACTCCTGAAGACTAGAGGTTGACTTTAAATGTCACTGAACTTTAAGCATAGCTGCATCTCACAGACTTATACTTTGATCCTTTTATGTGCAGTCAAAAGGGGGAAATGTGACTTAGAACAGTTTCTCCTACTGGACTGCTACAATTCAATCCCCATAAATCAAGATGAAGTCTTGACCGTCCTACAGGGATCATGTCAGGTTCAGAGAGAGAGAGGGCCTACAGTCTGGAGTGATTTATAGTTTGAAGGATTCAAAAGTAGTAAGATGTCACAAACAGGTGCTACTTGTTGGTATCAATCACATTTGAATTTATATCGCTTCTAGCAGCCACCCGGCACAGAGGACATCAAATAAATCAGGTTGAGGGGATCCTCCACCAGGAAACAAAGACTTACTTTCCTTTCAGTTGTTGAATTCTTAAGCACCAATGTATGGCTGTTCTGATGTTTATTTACTCTTGTCCTCTTGGTGTCTTTTGTTCTTAGATGTTCTTCATTTGTGCATTTGGCACCAAATCACATCAAGGAGAAGTGAATTACTTGTGAAGTGTATTTGTGTGAGTGGGCTGAGACTGAAGAGCAGACACATCAGACTATATATTAAATCACAGAGGCATTGTGTAAAATTAATTTGGCTTTATTGCTCGCACTTTGTGTACTGTATACGTTTTCAGAAAAGTTGTTACAGTGACACCTTGTGGCTGAACTGCATCATTACCATATGACCTAAGCCGAGCCGAGAGGAGACTTGCCGTGTATTGAATAACTAAGTTACACTTCATTCAGTAGCTCATGCGTCTTTAAACCTCCGTCTCCTCTGACACGGCCTCCAGGCTGAAAACATCCCGGTGTTACGGAGACGTGCCGTAGAGTTCTGAGACGTACAAAAAGGGACAGACTAATAATTCCACAAACACAAAAGGTGGTGCAAAATAATGCAAATTCATTCATTGGGAGGAGACTTTCATACAGTAATTCCAACAAAAAAAAAAAGCAATACAGAAATCAAACTCTTTTGGTCGGGGGGTCTATGAACTAAAAATAAAGATTATATGTTAGGACTGGACAAACAGAAAGAAAATCTTTTACATGGATTTATATTTAGTTTACATTTGTTTTCTATCAGGTTTCAATACAGCAGTACTTTGATATTTTCATCCTGCTGACTTTGTTGTAGCTATTTGTATTCCTAAGGGATGCATGATGTACTTCAGTTAATGCCTTTTTCATGTTCAGCCCTGTTAACATACGCTGGTCAGATATATATATATAAAAAAAAGAGCATGTGAAACCGAGAGGGGCAATCTTAAGACAAAGTGTGAAGTGAACCACAAACCGAAGAGAAGACCTCGGCCTCCTCCTCTTACAGTAGCTTAACGTCACCCAGTGACACTCTGGCAATAAAGACATGTTGGTAAGAGCAGTCTACATCCGTCCTCCGGTCTTCATCGCTCCACACAAGCCTTCTCTGGAGCAGTCTGACCTCTGTCTGTGTGACCGAATGCAGCTGTCTGTCCCCCTCAGCCAAATAAATAGAAAAACAGAGAGAAAGACAGACGGGAGAAAGAGAGAAAACCGGGTGTGTGTTTTGGTTGATAGTAGGTGGGATTTTGTCTCCCAGGTTACGACGATAGTGATGTTTCTGTGGGGGCTGGTGATTCGGTTTCATTTGTGGAGGCAGTTTCTGTCGGGACTGCGAGGTCAGCAGCGGGCTCGGGCGCAGGAGCTGCCGTGACGGTGACTGAGGCTGCAGGAGCAGTGGTGGAGATGGGCAGGAGGGGGGCCATCCCCTGAGGGAGGAGCGGGGGCAGCTGGGAGGGCAGCATTGTGGGCAGAGGGGGTAATGGGGCCAGACCGGGGATGTTGAAGGGTGGGAGGGCTGCCAGAGAGGGGACTGGTGGAGAGAGAAGGAAACAACAAATTAAGTCGTGTTGATGGTACGTTTGAAAGAAACTGTAAAATAATAACCTCGCAACAGAAACTTATTTTTCAGCCACTAAATCAACAGCCCTTTAGCTTAGCTTAGCATAAACTCATAGCCTGACTGTGCTTGCCAGGCAGCGACTTTGGAGCCACTTGATGAAGCTGATTCTTCTAGGATGTACCGGTAACCCCTGGTAACGCTGAAACTTCAACAGCTTAGATTCTTTAGTACTGATTAAAGAATAAAGATGTTAAGTGTTAATCAGTGAGCTTTTAAAAGATGAGGAAGTGGATTTTTCCGTTTACCCCCCCCTTTCTCTGTATTAATGCTAACGGACCGGCTGCTGGCTGAAGTGTCGTATTTAAAAAGCACAAACATCAGACTGAGACATCTCGACTGACCCCAAAGAGCATTCAGTATAAAGAGGTTCAACACTAAAAGCAGTGAAACGGGTAGAAAGCCTTGAAGTTGAAGTACTCATGTTACACTACATTTTATATAGTCTATATTTGTAACACTCATGTCTACTTTATGGTACACACTTTTTAACACTAGCTCATGTCACAGTATAAAATCTGAATTCAGACTGTAAGTAGTGTTTAAGTTTAAGCCACTTGTGTAGCGTCTGTACATGAAAACAGTTTAATGTGTGCAGCTGGAGCAGGAAGTCAGGCGGTTCTTTTACCTCCTAAAGGTGGTGGTAAGGTGCTGCTGCCTGATAGTGACACAGCACTGAGGTCTGGGAGTGGCAGGTTGAGGTTGGGTAAGTTAGGGAGCGGAGGTAAACCGGCTGGGAAGGGCATCAGTCCTACAAACACAAACACAATGACAGCATGACGGGGTGTGTTGTTGTTTCTTGGCATAAAGACAGCAGGCAGTTTCTGACATTGTGAATAATAAGCACATTAAAAACAGAATAACGATCATGATAATCATTGGTGATCGGAGTTTCTTCTTATTGAGAAAACACACACAAACAGTAAGAGAGTACGACTGCAACAAACTAGTATTTACATCATTTATTCTGCTGCTGATTATTTCCCTAATTAATTAGCTGATTTTGTGCTCTTCAAAATAAAATAAAAAGAGTGGAAAAAGCTCTTCATTATTCTACAGAACCCAAAGGAACATCTTCAAATCGCTTCTTCTGTCCAACCAACAAATTTTCAAACAGATCGACTTTCATACATGAAGAAGGAAAGCATGCATTTGTCACATCTGAGCAGCTGGAACCAGAACATGTTTGACATTGCTGCTTAAAAATGAACTAAAACAAATAATGTATTAATAAACATTCAATTGAATGATCCATTCATCCTTGCGGCTCTGTTAGAGAAAGAACAGCGATGCAGCGGTTGAATGTGTATGTTGGAGAATGCACCCACCTGGTAGCGTAGTGGAGGGGTTGAATACGGTTGTTGCAGGATTTAGTGGAGTGAGTGGGCTGGGGGAGGGGCCGCTTGAGGAGGGGAGCAGAGGGACTGTGGGCAAACCTGGAGGATGACACAAGTAGTATGTTAGTTTACAAAATGTGGAACAAAACAAACATTTAAGATTATAAACCAAGTTTTAGGAGAGAATGGACAATCATACCCGTCTGCAGCTCACTGGGCATGGTGGGCGGGGCTTTGCTGATTGACAGGCCTGACAGTGAATCCTCGAGGCCAGTGGAGACCACGGGTGCAGTAGAAGGAGGAGTCACTGCTGACAGCTGGACCTGAAGGAGTTAAAGATGGAGGTTTTAGAGAAAAAGATGCTGCTGTCAGAAAAGGTCACATTCATCCAAACGTGCAATTAACCGCAATGAGCAGCTCTCCGTCCCTCTGCCTGCTCTGCTGCATGCAGAATGAGGAAACTTGCACTTATAGTGTGGGAAAAGACGAGTCTTCAATCTGTTCAATGTCACACACACACACTGCATGCTGATAAGTAAAGTCTGGGCTGTCACAGGAGACCCCAGCTCTCAGGGATACACTATGAATGCTGAGGACGTCTTTGTAAAGCAGTTGCACAATAACAATAATACAAATACTACTTTTTATTCAAGGGTGCTGTCTAGGTCACTAAAGGTCAGATATGAGAACAGGAAACAGCACAATATGAGGACATGAGTAAAACAATATGCAGTAAGCCCTGATCTACATAAACTCTCCTGACCTCAGTGAATCCGTCCTTCAGCGGACTGACGGGCTCGCTGGGAGAGTTTCCGGGGAAGCTGAACTTCTTGCCCTCCTCAAAAGGCCTGGTGGGAATCCTGTGAAGGTATCCGTAACCGATCCCACATCCAAGGCTGGAAAAAAAAAAAGGTTTAGAATTAAAAAAACTTTACAAACCGAAAGATGTTCATTCAAACACATTTGTTATTTATCGGTAGCACTCAATTATTCCCCACATCACAGAGAGTCAAACAGGCCTGGGGCTTTACATACTGACAGCTGATTCACACTGACAGGTTGGGAAATCCCGCTTTTCGGGCGAGCATAAAACAAAACATGAAATATTCCTGGACAAGATCCATGACATCCATAACACTGGCTCATTCTGTTTGCCCTGCTGTTTCCTAATAACACAAAAACACTCCTGGAGCTTTAACAAATGCAAAGAATCAAAGACGTATTGACTAAACTTTTTCAGCTCATTTTTAAGTTAAACATTATGTTTACTTGATAACACTCTTCTACTCTGCCTACACTGGCACAACCTGATCGCTGGAATAGTTTGACCTGATTGGCAGGAATGTGCATCTCATCACCTGCATACAGTATGTGAGTTTATTGTCATGCATAACACAAAGAATGAGACAAGCCTCAAGTTAGAATTCTCACTTGTTCATTCAGTTTGGGGTTTTATTTTCACTTATTTCATTTTGCCCTCATCAAACAGATCTATTTCAGTTTTGATGTTTTAGAGCAGTTGTCAAAATATTTTAGTAGCATTTTTTTAGTATTGGTTAACTTTCTCTATCATCTCACATGCAATCAATAAATTAAAAACTGTGACCAACAAAACAGAAATAAAAGATAGTATCTCTCTGGCTGTGATCGGCCTCTATGAGCAGCTGACCACACACTAGCCAGTGAGCTGGGTACATAAGAATGGCAGATAAAGTGGTTGGATATGGTTAGCACAGACAGTGATGCACTGCTTGTTTTCTGTATTCATCTACGACAAAGTGCATGCTGTGTGTTTCTTTGTTTCCTTTCATTATTTCTCAAATCTGATTTACTCTTGATTGTCTTTTTGAAGCTTTGACTGTGTAAATGTGTTAAGGCCTTTGTTACCTGCCCTCTCCTCCCCAGGCACCGTTGGGTGTGATGATCACCTCTCTGCAGTTATCCGTGTCTGTGTTGTACACATAGAGCTTCAGTCCTTTCCCCTCATGGCTCTCTATCAGAGAGAACAGATCTTCTGACTGCAGATAAAGACACAACAAGGAGAAACACAATCGCTATTATCAGGTGGAAAATGTGCACGAGAGACAGTTTGAAGCACCGAAAGTGCAGATGAACAACCTCATTCATAACGGTGTCGGCTCCAATGATGTAGTCCGTGTGCGGCCGCAAGCCAGCGAGAGCAGCTGGAGAATTTGGCTCCACTTCCTGGTTGAGAGAGAGAGAGAGAGAGAGAGAGAGAGAGAGAGAGAGAGAGAGAGAGAGAGAGAGAGAGAGAGAGAGAGAGAGAGAGAGAGAGAGAGAGAGAGAGAGAGAGAGAGAGAGAGAGAGAGAGAGAGAGAGAGAGAGAGAGAGAGAGAGAGAGAGAGAGAGAGAGAGAGAGAGAGAGAGAGAGGGGGGGGGGGGGGGGGGGTGAGAGAGAGAGGGTGAGAATGAGTGAACACAGTACCACCGGACCCCATACAGCAATACTAATCATCAGGATTACTTACCAGCACATGCCAAACATTCTCATTGGCTCCCTCAAAGCTGCAGAAACGAATGGAGACACCAAGCAAGCCCTGACCCCCCCACAGGTTACTGGGGGTGACTGTGGACTCCCGCAGCTCCAGGGTCTTGGAGGAGTAAACCAGCATCTTGACTGGTTTCTCCACACTGGCTTTCAGCAGGTCTTTCAAGTTGTCATTGTCCTTGTTCTGCAGTGAAGAGAGAAGGACGAGCAGATGGAACAAATGACACATGCAGTCAGTTATGACCGAGCTGGATGCTAATGACAGTGTATCAGCAAAAACCTTGCAAAACGGATACTGATGCTATGATACTATTGAGACACTGTAAGTGAGGCAATAGATTTCCCCCTTTATGATCTCAGTGGAGTCCAATAGCTGAAGACTGATGGCAAGCTGCGATACTTCCTGTAACAAATAGGGACGTTACGATTCACTAAACTCACGATACGATTCTCTCACGATTTATTTTACAAAATGAGACTGTAGACAAATGATGACTGAAAAAGATTCCTTTAGGGGCTGCTAACCTGCTTGTCAGTGTGTTCGGCTTTTTAATGTGTTTTTTCTCTCAACAAGGGGAGGTGATTGGAGCTTCTCATTGTTGCTTCTCAAATGCTGCATCATGTTGGTTGTGATATTTGTCTAGTTCCCTGTCTTCTTGCAGTATTTGCACACAGTTTTTGTCTTGTCTGTTATCTTCTCACCTCTTTCATTTTCTGTCTTGGGGAGGCCAAAATACTTCCACACCTCCAATTTAAAAGATGGTGGAGCGTCCTCAATTTCAAAATCTTGTTCTGCATCTGCCAACCTCCTCTGCTCTACAGCTGCTGACGCTCACCATATTTTTGCGAGTCATTTTTTAGAGTACCGATGTGAACCTTGACACCTTTGAATCGATTTTTCACGATTTTACGATGAATCTTTACATCCCTAGTAACAACACTTACTTCCTAGTGTCAGAGGTACAAACTAGGGCTGCACAATGAATCGTATTGGGATAGGAGCATTCTCAATAAACACATTGCTAAAGTCCGAACTTATCACAATTAGTAAAAAATAAACTTTTGATGCAGTCAAGCAATGCTTTCTCACTCAGCATGTGCACATGTTAACAGTTGTACAGAGACCTGTGTATAACGACTGTGCTTCCACACAGATGCAGTCAGATGAAGCTAAAGCTAACCGCTACCCTCAGATCAATTTGGTCCAATTTAGTGGAGAAAAGTTTGGGGATTTATTTTGGATTTAGAAGAGACGTGTTGCAAACACAGGTGTTGTGTTTTACATGGAGAACAGAAGACAGACATTAAACTGCAGGCATATAAAACAAATAAAACATATCCACTGCCACAAAGCTTTGCATCTAAACTCTGATTTAAAAATTCATGTCGTTTTGTATACAGTGTAGTCTGACTTATCCTAAAGCTATGATAAGTGTAGAAATGTTTTCTTTGACTACTACAGTTACAGCTGTTGGCTTTCCTTACCAGTCTGGTGTTGTTGATGGAGACAATAAAGTCAAAGAAAGGCTCCAGTCCCGCACGGTGTCCAGGTGAGTTTTCCTGAACCTGCGTAAAAATGAGAGAATGTTTGAGCTGCAGCTGGATCGCTGATTGTCCCCTTCATGCTACTTTAACATGAAGTTCAGTTAGTAAAATGTCAACAAAAGATCATTACATTAAAGAGACTTTAACCAGCAAATGTTTGACAATTGTGCAGAAGAATGGCTTAAAGAATAAAACTGGTTATTGAAATATTTACCCAGCACATTTTCTTTCAATAAATGAATCAACCAAGCACCAAACTGGAGCCGTGCTGTACTACATTTAAATGTTTATTGCTGTAAATAAACTCTGTGTGAAGAGCCTGAACATGCTGGACCTAAGCTGACCAACAGAAAAGAAACCATTGTCATAAATGGCTTTGCAATGAGCCCAGACAAAACCCTGTCAGGACGTGATTTGGTGGATTAGAGTAAATGGTCATTGCTGTGGATGCAGCCAAACCAGCTTTTCTTTAATGATTTGTCCTTTGCAGGATGGGGCCAAACCCTCTGTGATCTACTGCTGTATGTTGGGCACCTCGCCAACGTTACTAACAATTAACACAACTACAAGATTAAAGCTTTGTTTATGATACCTGACAGTAGTTAGCTTGTTCATAGAACAGTCAAATGATCCAAAGACAGGGTGAATAAACACTTCTTGGTTGTATTTACAGTTGCAGCTGGGCAGCTGTCATTCAGAGGAGCTACGTAGCTTGGGTTAGCTAACCTGCTACAATGGTTAGCTTTTTAGCAGTTTGTTTTCTGAGCTAGAGGGCGGCAGAAAATGTAAACATGAGGTTCAACGATAGGTCACTCTGACACAACGTTACAGTAAGGAACATTTTTCTGCAACGGTGTTTGTGTTTTTCACAGAGGCCTCGGCGGTCATCCCCGGCCTCTCGTCAGCACTCAGCTGGGAATCCTCCTCTGAGGCGATGCTAAGCTAACAGCTAACATCAGACTGTACAAGCTGAAAACTCACCCGGAGGACGTGGTAGCCCTCGGAGCCTCCGCCCGGTATCTCCACACTCTGTGCGCCTCCCATGTCTCTCCTCTTTTAAGGCTTCTTGGGTTGTAATAACAGCTTGTTGCCCGGCAGAGGTGAGATGCTTGAACACTTCCACACACCGGGTACACGTCGCCGAACGAGTTGCAGGTTGATGCGCATGCGCCGTTACGTGGCAGGAAATTACGCCTTTTCGAATTTTGCAATTTCTTGTTCGTAGTCGGTGTCTTTTTATTCAAACTATTTTTAAAATAAAGTATCAAGGATTTATCTTAATCAATGTTATACATCTTTATAAAGTGGTCTTTTTTGTATAGAATTACTTTGGACACTGAAGTTGGACACAGCATTCAAACCTCTTTAATGTATAAAATACTATAATGAAATGTTAATGTTACATTGAACAAACTACACATTTATTAACGTATTAAGACAGAACGGACAGACCCGCCTACCGCTCCTCTCCACTTTACTCAAAACCACTTTCAGTTGCTACCTTTATCATTTCATGATTTAATTGTGAGCCAGAACTTTAATGAAGTTTGCACATATTCAGTTAAGAACATCTGCACTAATTTAACACTTACACATACTCATTAATATAGACACGCTTCTTTACAAAGACCTTCATTAGGTGCACTGTAACATTTCTCATGCTCTGTTGGACCAGTGGCATCACTTTTTGTTGTACCTTCAAACACCCACTGCTGCAAAAGTAGAAGAAAAGGAACTCTTTAGTTGGAAATGTTCTCCAACCTAATCACATTATGTAAACTCTGTTTAATTAAAACACAAGTGTACGCTTATATCATCATACAGAGCCCCTGAAGTCCCAAAAAGTTAAAAAAAAAAAGTTGTTGTCTTGACCACCTTCAGACTTTAAAATATATAAAGCTTTGGTTTAAACATGTGCATCGTCTTCAGGAAGATAAAGATATGTTGTGTGCAAGATTTAAAAAAAATGTGGACCTCAGGGGCTCCATATCATCCACTGTTCTTATACTCAGACAAACAAACAGAATCACTGTGGGAAGACAAATCTAACTCTTGTTAAAATTATGTGATTTTACTATATCTGATCAAAAAATGTTTCATTTTTGACTGTGAATCACCAGTCATAGATACTGTCCCTCTCAGACCCCTGTGCACTCGCATCTTTAACGAGCAAAGCGCCTCAAACTTCTGTCAAGTGTTTGAATGCCAAAGTCAGCAACTAGCCTACCTGAATATTCCCACACCGTGTTTTAACTGACCACTTTAACTCTATGTGATTGTCCTCACTGAGTGTTATGTCACCTGTTAAAGTGAGGTCTAAATCGTCCAAACTAAAGCAGCTTTGGCTTAATGAAAATATTTGCAGCTGTGAAAAGGACTGTGGGAAAGCAGAGCGCAAGTGGAAAAAATCTGGCCGACAAATACACTACAATATCATGAAGGACTTTTTAACACAATACAACAGAATGGTTAGTCCTCCAATCAACACAACCCAAGAATTTTATTCAAGACAATCAACCAACTGGTAAATCCAGATCCTGCAAGTGTTTT
This sequence comes from Tautogolabrus adspersus, assembly GCA_020745685.1. NCBI lineage: Eukaryota > Metazoa > Chordata > Actinopteri > Labriformes > Labridae > Tautogolabrus > Tautogolabrus adspersus. The sequence continues at coordinate 9,721,225 of CM036544.1, forward strand.
AGTTTACAGCAACGCAGACTGTTAAAAGGTTGTATCTTATTTTTCTGATAAAGTGGAGTCAATCAGAGCCTCAATTACCCCAAATTTTAGCTGCCACACCCTCACATGACCACAGCACATGACTTAAGCAAATACTGCCATCTGCTGGTTCCCTAGTAAACCACATCAAACCTGCTGCAAAAAAATCTGGGTGTCTGGTTTGACAGCAACTTAAATTTTGAGCAGCACACAACAAAGCTTGTACAGTCTTGTGTTTATCTGCTCAGAAATATTTCAAAAATTTGATCAATTTTAAAGTGGACATATTATATCCCTTTTCCACCTTTAATGATTCCACAGATGTTTCATTTAGACCAAACAGTCCCCTGTGGTCTAAATGAAACATCTGTGCTGTGCTTTGGTCAAAATATAACATGAATCAAGCACCAGAGGAGGTTTGTGACCCTGAATAAACCAGCTCTCTCAGAACGCTCTGTTTTGTTGTGTGTGTCTCTTTAAATGCAATGAGCCCCCCTGAGTTTTCACAGTAGACATCCCTCCTCTGTAGTGAGAATAAAAATGGCGGACCTGCACAAAAGTTTTGCTCTAGGCTAGGGGTGGAGTCCATGGGTGGAGAAACCAGGGGAGAGGAGGGTATTTTTTTTTACCAGAATCCAGCTTGTGATATGTCACAAACTGAGAACATTTGAAACGGAGCATTTTTCTCTGTGTTGTAAGACTTGTGCAGACCACAAACAAAGGACTGGATGGATTTATTTCAAATTTTGTGGGTTGGTAGACACTCAGGTTACCCAAATATATGTTCAAAAACCCTGTAAAAGTGGATTTTCATAATATGTCTCCTTTAACTGTTAAAGACACAGAGACAATTTTACATGCTTTTATCTCATCACGTCTTGACTACTGTAACAGCCTTTTTATTTGCCTGAACCAAAAATCTATCGATCTACTCCAGTTGGTGCAGAACTCAGCTGCCAGGCTTTTAACCAGAACCAGAAAGTATGACCACATCACTCCTGTTTTAGCATCCTTACACTGGCTCCCTGTGTTTTAGAATTGATTTTAAGATTTTACTGATTACTTTTAAAGCTCTCCATGGCCTTTCTCTCAGCTATTTATCAGACCCTTTACTATGAACCCACTCACACATTGAGATCCTCGGGCAGAGGTCTTCTGGTAGTTCCAAACTCAAAACTAAAGGGGATAGAGCTTTTGCCGTGACGGCTCCAAGACTATGGAATGACCTTCATGCCCGAGGAGATCATGTCAGCCGAATCAGTCATCTCTTTTAAGTGACTTCTTTAGAAACATTTTTACCGGCGAGCCTTTCCTGATTTTTGTTGAATATAAATTGTAACTTGAATTTCACTTTTTAAAATTCCTTAAAAAATGTATTTTACATTTCTTTTAAATGGATTTTACATCTTAAAGTGGTTGTTATTTCTCAATCTTGCCTTGTTTATTACTCTATGACCTGCCTGTTTTTACAATTGTTTTTGCTGTCCTTGTAAAGCACTTTGTACCTGTTTTTGAAAAGTGCTCTATAAATAAAGATTATTATTATTATTATTATAAAATGATCTATCGGACCATAATCTTGTGTAATTAACACGTATAATGTGACATCATGTATGTTTTATTGAAGAATATCTTCCTGAAAACAATGCACATGTTTAAACCAAAGCTTTATTTTAAAATCTTAAGGGGGTCAAGAGTCAAGTCTGAACAGGCTTTCATAATATAATATCTGGGACTCATATGTAGGTTGCAACCACTCTGAAGAAAGAGGTCATGTTTTAGCCCTGGAGCCACTTTGTTATTGTTGTTTTCAACTGAACTGTGATGTGCCTTTTTATTCCTGAACTACTGCATCATGTTGGTTGTGCTATTTGTGTAGTTCCCTGTCTTCTTGCAATACTTGCACACAGTTTTTGTCTTGTCTCTTATCTTCTCACTTCTTTCATTTTTCTGTCTTGGGGAGGCCAAAATGCTTCCACACCTCTGATTTAAAAGACAGTGCTGCGTCCTCAATTTCAAAATCTAGTTCTGCAGCTGCCAACCTCCCCTGCTCTACAGCTGCTGACGCTCACCATATTATTGAGATTCTTTTTTCAGAGTACCGATGTGAACCATGACACCTTTGAATCAATTTTTTATGATTTTACGATGAATCTTTACATCCCTAGTGCTGCTTCATGGTTCATCCTCCCTGTAAAGCAAGGTTGGAACTTTGTTTCTCATGAACACTTCCCTTCTATTTGCTATGCCATAGGAGACTCAGGTTGAACCTGTTTTACAAGAACGTGCTGTCTACTTTATTTCCTAATAAACATTGTTGCTTGTTTAATGGAGCTCTATTGTGTCTGTTTTAATATGTATATGTTGTGTAGGAAAAAAAAGGTAAATAAAAAGGTATTTTCTATTCTTCAATTTGATTCTATTCTATTCGAGTTTCATGACATCTGACATCATGTATCATACATCAGGCCTTCGATTAGTTATCACGAATATCAGTATAATTTTTGTGTGTGTGTACATTTATAAAACTCTATCAAGCACTTTTAAACATAGGCCTATCCAAAGTTTTCACAGCATTAAGCTTTGAATGCGGACGGACATTTACCACCAGGGGGCGTACGCAGTACATCACATCCTCATTGATGAGTTTCCTTTAGTCCTGAAGCTTCAGTCCTCTACCACCCTTCTCTTTCATATTTTTTATGGCCTCCATGTAAAGGTTATGAAACACTGTAACTGATGTATTAGTTTCTCCATGAAATGGTGGCTGAACCACATCTCGTACTCCAGGGTGAGTAAAAGCAAAACAAGACAGGAGAGATGGGGGAGGATTCAGATACGGGTCAAATAATGAAAAATATGAAGAAAAAAAGATAAAGAAGTGAACGGGAAGGGGTGAGGAGGGAAGAGATGAAGAGATGACAAGATAAGAGGGGATGAATTGGAGGGGAGAGGAGAGATTTAAGGGGAGAATGGAGAGGGGTGCTTCACACTGGAGAACAGCCAATCCTACACACAGCTGGAGGCCAAACAAAGCTTCTCCGGGATGATTAGGCAGAGCGGCATTAATGTATATCTGTGTGTGTGTGTGTGTGTGTGTGTGTGTGTGTGTGTGTGTGTGTGTGTGTGTGTGTGTGTGTGTGTGTGTGTGTGTGTGTGTGTGTGTGTGTGGCTACTGATAGAGGCACTATGCTGTGGCAGAGTGGGAGAGCCATAAATTAAATTTCTTCATTTTTGTATAACACGTTTGTGGAGCCTATGTAGTTTCCAATAGGCCTACCCTTTCTTCTGATAAGAGACTCTGAAACTGTGCATGCTATTGTTATGATTCTGCGTTGGCTAAACTACAAATACAACATAAATGTGGTGACATACAGAGTGAGTATGTTAACAATGATGTTTGGCCTAGCCCATTCCTCAGAAGGAATCCTACCCTGAAAACAAGATGAATGGAAACAAGCTAGGCTAATGTTAGCTGCCTCTTTTAATGTGTTGACTCATGCTGAGGAGAATCAGAACAATCCTGATGTTTAACATGAAAGTACTTACTTTGTGCTTAACCAGCTTTTACAAGAGAAACTGCAGCCGTTATAAATGTATAATGGGAAAACACTAGTGGCTGAAATGTTGCTATTTGACTAACCTTACACTGTGAGCCAGCAGTGCACTCTTATTAAAAAAGTAGAAGAGGTAGACATGACATATTCACTGAAGAAGAAACGTGTACAACTTTGGAGGGCTAAAAGTTGACGGTATCTGATCAGAGTGTTGATAGCTTATTTAGGTTGTATGAGACCTGATAAATTTAATATCAATACAGATCTGTATCAGAAGCCACAGGGAGAAACAGCAGTGTGTGAGAGAAGGAGATTTTCATGGTCATTCAATAAGTCAGACTCACTTTTTCCCTTTAATAAACTTTATTTAAAGATTTTTTTTCTCCAGTTGATTCTGTTAAAGTGCCGACTGAAAATCGTTCCCTTGCAGCTGGCGTCATCAAAAACCCAGATTGTTCACATACAGGAGTCATTGGCCACGTACAGTTCACAGGTTACCTTAAATATGATTTATACAACTGTGCCATTCACATATGGTCCCAAGATACCATAAATATTTTGTTAATATAAGTCTTATATTATACTGCCATGGTACACATCCATTTACAATGGAAGAAAGAAAGGTGAACATTGTGCAAAGACACAAACAAGAACTCTGTATACAAGATATTCCATTGAGCTCCCATAACACTGAGAATACAGGTAATATGTAGAACAGTTAATATATTATATTACAGTAAATGCATCAGGATTTCAACAGATACAACAACCCTTTCTTCACAGTCTCTAGAGGAGAGTACATTCTCACATCCTTGTGCTTTTCTTTAAACTAAAGGACCGGCACGACTGCCAGAAGATTACACAGACTTCATTCTTAATCTCATCAGAAGGCCAGTCAGTCAGCCGTCTCTAAACATTCAATCAGAAGAACTCACAATCACAGAAAGAAAACACACGATAGAAATTGCATCGCAGTCGAGGGTCAATAGGTAACATTTTACAAACACCTATAATCTATATGAAGTTCTATATGAAGGACGATGGATTGTTCTCTTTCTTTGGCTGACAAAATCACTATAAATAAACGTCCTGTAGTTACATTTACAAATGTATTACCGTGTAATACACATAAAGATACATTTACAATAAAATACCTGAATCTGCAAACAGTGGAAATGCAATAAATATCTTATATAATCAAATATCTTAACAATGTTTATAGACACACATGGGTATCACATGATTGCATGAAATAGACCACGAGCCAGCGTTTTACAAGTTCAAAGTCGTCACAGACTCGGGGAAAGCTGCTGACATTTTTAATCTTAATCTAAATCTTCTACGAGGAAATATTGCAGACTTTTCTGACAGGTCATCTCACACCTCTTAGCTTGATACATTTGCTACCTATGGTGTGCACATTAGGTCATAATAAGCTTATTTCATCACACTGTTAGCCTAGAATACACGACAGATACACTCAGTGTGCCACATGCACACACACACACACACACACACACACACACACACAAACGCACACACACGCACACACACGCACACACACACAGTTTATGGGACATGTACACAGCTTTATGTGCACTGAGATTAAATATAATATACAGCTGAAAGCACCAGTCATTCAATTTTGTGAAGTAAATATATGAGAGAGCAGAATAGTTATATTTTATCTTTTAAATGTATTTTTAAATCATAATAATGTGTTACAAGGACCCACGAGTTAGTTCAAGAAACATTGAAAACCACAAACAAGAACAGACACAAACATCAAAACAAACAAACAAAAACAACCCACCAGCAATAGCAGTAATCACATCTAGCAAATATTGCAAAATAAAATCTTTCATATATTATTTAGTTATAATTGATGTCCCCAAACACGTTAATTCTTCTTTCAGGAGTATTGCTAATGGAGACCTCGTGAAAAACCTCCATTGTGATAATCTCTCCATTGGCGAGATGGACATATGTTGTTCATATCACACTGTGACATCAGTGGGCTCTTTGCCGCGTAGCAGGTAACTCTAAGAATGTACCTGTAGCTACACTCACAGCTGAAGTCCCGCCCCAGAACAAAATGAGTTTAGAGGGAAACAAAACCCAAATATTTGGACAGACCACAGAGGATGGCCATAAGTGCCACAGCTATAATGATGAGCACACAGGGTCATATTTACATCCAATAACTGGGGTCACTATGGATTATCGGGTCTCATCGGATTTGTTAGAACATGTACTTTTTTCCCCCTTCAATAAAATCTCTCTCTCCACATCCTTTCATCGAGACGGGACCCAAAATCTTCACCCCGGGAAGTTTGAAAAACTAGTAATGTTAATGAACATCTGATCATATATATATTACTTAGAATTGTCTTCTTTAAATAATAAGATTGAAATAGAATCGTTTTAGGCTGATTCTTGGATCTTTCTCTTCACTCGAATTATTTCAGTCTCCCTTCAATACAATTCTTTACGCTAGCTAAGGAGCTATATCCAATCCATACCAGTACATCAAAGAATAGTTGGATAATGTTTTTTTTAATAGTATGAATCTGTGCTTTTCTCCCTATAAGTGTTTGTTCAAAAACCCACACATACACACAGACACACGCACACACACACACACACACACACACACACACTCAGGCACACACGTACACACATTAACAGACAAACTACATCGGACGAGAAACTAGATCACACACACATTACAACACACACATACATCAGAGTGTGTTTGTTGTACCTGGAGCATTCAGATACTTATTTATATATATATACGTTCTTTGTCTATAGGAGGAACTATGCGGGACGAGCGAGCACTGAACTCACAGTCTCTCTCTCTCTCTCTCTCTCTCTCAGCATGTAGTTTCAAACTCTGGCCACTAGAGTGGCGCTGGTGGAGACCTCTACAGGTCCTGACCCAGCCTCTCAATCTCATCTATAAGGTAGTCGATGTCAGACTGAGTGGCAGCAGGGTTGGAGATGACCATACGGAAGAAGTTGACTTTAGTACCCTGAGGCTGGTAGCCCACCATGGTGGTCCCGGACTCCATCATCATGGCCTTGATCTTTGGCGCTACCTGTTGGGAAAAAGAGCAGCTAATTAGGGTTCTACATCCCTAATAAGAGCTTTTTCTAGCATGTATTTAACAGGGTCACTACTATAATGAAACAGTGAAGTCTATGCTGAAACCCTGCATTCTTTCTAATGGCCAGCAGGGGGAGACTCCACTGGTTGCAAAAAGAAGTCGTCTTGTATGAAAACAGGTGGGAAAATAGCTTTGCTTAGTATTCATGTTCCCTTTAAGTATATGGTCTTAATGCTCATTAAATAGAGAATGATGTTTATTTTGTAAATCATCATCCCATTTAGACTCAAAAGAGGGATCCAATGGCAGCAAATATAGAGAGAACCTAACTGGGCCTAGACTTGAACCTTGAGGCACGCCATAAGTTTTCGGTGCGAAGGGGAGAATTGATATTGGTATTTTATGAAGAAGAGGGCTGTTTCAGAAATGCAAAGACTGGAATGGATATTTGTGTGCAGCCCAGTCCCAGCATGGACTGCTTGCTCCGAAAACATTGATTGCACTAATTATAGCTTATCGCTGATCTCCTTCAGGTTTCCAATCCTGTATTTTAGGAAATAGGGAATGCCTCTTGGAGTGATCCTTGGTAGGTTGTTCACACATTTGCGTATTATCAAATGATCTTGACTTATCCATTCCACGTCTCTTGACCTTTAAAAAGGCCCTTTAATAATTGCAAATCTAACTCTTGTTGTCATGTTTCCATTGCTTTGCTCTCTTTGATGCAAGCATAGATCTTTAGAAACGTTCATTTTGAAACGTGCTTCATAAATGAAGTTATCATTATTATCCTTCTGTATCTGTCACAAGTATTGGAAAGACATTGACAGGTTTCTTACCCTGTGGAGTTTTTCTCGCCGTTCATCACCCTCAGGCATTCCTCTCAGGCTGGGCGGGATGTACCAGAAGCAAACATTGGTGTGCTGAGGCTGCAGACATAAAAAACCCCCCACAATAAACCACAGGATATATTGATAATTCCAATTTGCAAAATTTATAAAGATTTGTTGGGGGGTTATCCCTGCCCAAAATCCGGTTTGAGTCCGTTGAAAACTGCTTATTGAACTTCAAGTACATAACACTTTCCTGAGTGACTGAAAATAACATTATAAAAAGTCTAGAGAAGCTCACCACTCCATCAAACACCATCTGATAGCCCTCCCTGTTCTTGATCTTGTTGTAGAGGTACTGGGACAGATCCAAACACTTGTCAATGTGCTGCTCAAACCGATGGTGCCCTGAGAGGAAAACATTTTTAGTCAGTAACAGTTAGAAAATTAAAAAACATGACACTGATGCTGCAGTGTCTGCTATTTAAACATTATAGTATATTATTGGTTTAAAGACATTTTTGTATGTTAGTTAAAGTCATCACCAACACAACCACCAGGCCATCTCACCTTAGCCTTCCACATGAGCCAGAACTTAAAGATGTCGACGTGTCTGCCGCACTGGATCGCTTTGTCCCCTGTGTCGTATGTGACATCGTACTGTTTGTCTGGTTGGAAGAGGTAACCTGCACACATGGAGTTACAGCCTGCCAGGATTCCCTACAGAAACAAAGGACACGCAGTGTTAACCTTCTAGCCCCTTTTTCACTATGTACAACGTTCACATATTACTAGTGCTATGAAAAGCAACATTAATATGGACACATACAGCATGTAAAGCTGTCTTTTAAATAGAGACGGTCCTATTATCATAACGATTCAGGCACAATGGACAGTAGACAATTAAAGGAAATCTTATCTGCAAAGGCTGTGTGTGTGTGTGTGTGTGTGTGTGTGTGTGTGTGTGTAGTGTGTTTCCTGTACCTTCTCTCTGACCAGGATGGCAGAGCACTGAAGAGGGACGCCCATCATCTTGTGAGGGTTCCATGTGACAGAGTTCGCCCTGCAGAGTTAAAAATGTGTGTTAATGTAATGATTCCCAAATCACTGACTTTCACTCCATAACATGCAATAGTTATAACACAATATTATCTCATTGTTAATCATTTTAAATGTCATACTGTTACAATTTGGCTGCACTTAGCAATGTGGTGGACATATTGTGAAGTGGAGCACAGCAGGATCTACAGTCCTGACGTGAGCCTAACACTGATGGTTTCTGATGTTTTGGTTGTTGATGAAAGCAGAATGAATGGAATAAGAACACCTGAAAACTACTGACAACACAGTCCCTGACAACACAGCTTATTTTGGCTGAAATTACAAGACTATGCAAAGAAAGGCTAATTCCTTTTACTGCAATCAATAATTATTGTAGGTGAGGTGACCCTGACCCGTAGTTGGTATCTGCAGTGTAATGCTGTACTTTACTGTCTTATTGCACTGAAGTCGTTTAATGATGAATGATCAGAAACAACCTTTCTGCTCCCATGCACTCACCTCTCAACTCCATTGAGCTTGTGGCGATGCTTCCTGGACATCAGCAGTCCACCACCCCACGCTCCCTGATGAGACATGGACACAGTATTACTACTACGATACCACTATTTAAATACTTCAACAACTGACCCTGTGTCAGGTACTCACATCAACATGGAGCCAAAGGTTGTATTTCTCACAGATGTCAGCGATCTCATTGATGGGGTCAAACGCACCGTACACTGTAGAACCAGCTGTGGCGTTCACAAACAGTGGAACGTAACCCTGAAGAAAAAACATCACAATCAGAGTGAAATACACGAGTAAATACAGAAACAAAGACAATGAGGACAAAAGAAAAATGACACCCACCTTCTGTTTAGCATCAATGATCTTGGCCTCCAGATCTGCAGGAATGACTCTCCCTCTATAAGAACATAAACAATCATACTATCAGACAAGATCTACAAGAGCCAACAATTAGTCTCCTTATGTTCTGACATACTGTAGTTAACACACAATATTCAGCACATTAACTGTATACCTTATTGCATTTTTACTACCTTCATTTTCTTCTTTACTGTCTGATTAAGTCATTAGTCTAAAAAGCTGCTTAGGCTCCTCACAGTTGCACAAACTCTTTCATATAAAACCTATTTGAGTCTCTCTAAAGTGGCTTAAATCCAGGATTTCAGGGTTTTCCCAGTGCACCTTGAGGAGTTCTTGCTCTCCAGTCGGTAGCCCATAAGCTTTGGAAAATCTCTGAATTAACCTGAGGTCTATGTTTTTTTTATTATTTGAAAAAGAGCTAAAGCCCATCTGTTTGCAAGCATTCAAACAGCAAGTGTTATTTATTGTGTTGTTTTATGAATGTATTGTTTGATTTTAACTTGTCAGTCCAAAGTCTGTTTCCTTTGCACATATTTTCCCAGAGTTGATTCTCACTATATTTTATCTTATTGATCTCTCATATCGCATATGTCTTGTGTAGTGATACTTAAAAAAACCCTGGCTTGTTTGCTTTCAAATGTAGCTTTGAATTTCAAAGTGTAGTTTTCTACCTCTCATCTGTGCTCAGCAGGATCACATTCTCCGTGCCAAAGCCCAGCGCAGCTCCAGCCTTCTTTATGGAGTAGTGGCTCTCCAGGGACAAAATCAGGAATATGATTAATCTCAGATTGAAACAAAGGCAACAATTCTTAGGCGAATTTTCAAAGTTGTGATTCTTTATAGACAATAGCAGATATGATAAAAGCTAAAAGAATAACTTGCTGAATTATTATTGTTCCTATTCAATGACCTCAATCTACATCCAGTGAGGTGTGTCGCCTGCTTTTTTAGGATGCTTAAAATGTAGACTGTTCTGTGTGTGTGTTCTGTGTGTGTGTGCGTGCGTGCGTGCGTGTGTGTATTTACATACATGTTCAGATGTAAAGAGGACAAGGCGAGGCGCAGCAGACATGCCCTTGGTCTTGACCTCAGGGAAATACTTGTAGCGTGCGATCATCACGCTGTACATGTTAGAGATAGCGCCCCCTGTTGAGCAGAGACACAAATATCAGCACCATGGACAGCAGCTACAACACCCCGACTGATGTCTACATGGGGAAAAGCAACGGCACGCACATCCGAATAGTTGAGGACTGAGTGCTGGACAAAAAAAAAAATCCAAAGACAGAGGAGTGCACACACCAGAATAATCACCAGACATGATTCATGTCTGATGAAGGGCCAGGGACCGAAACCTTACATGTGGTGATAATTCCCATTAAATGTTAATCGGAAAAGCAACATTTTGACCAACAGGAAATAACAATAGCTGTATCTACTGTATCTATCTAAAAGTATCTACATTAAAATATTATGCAATATGATAAGACACAATCAAATATGATAATTTATTGTCCCCTTTGTGAAATCTGTATAGGATGCTTCTCCTCAAAATGATTCTGGGTCACAAGCAGGGCAGTGCAGCTGACAGGAGGTTAATAGTTTCATGATCGGATCATTAGGCCTCTGGTGATTTGTTAATGGATATTGTTATTGGTGGGCTAACCTGGTGAAAAGATACCGTCTCCCTCTCCGTCGGGCCAGCCAATCATCTCTCTCATTTTCCTCAGAGTCAGCTGCTCCATCAACACAAACACTGGAGCGATCTCATAGGTGAACCTGTCAATCACATCACAGCATTCATCAATACAGCGTGTGCATCAGAATTACTGTGACATTAGAACAAAGAATAAAAAGAATAGTTTTATGCATTACACATAAACGCAGATTAGAAAGCAGCACACACACTCATTGGTTTTTCATTAGTTGTTCTATAATTCCATCCACAGAGCACAAACTGCAGCTTGTGCTGACTGAGCTCATTAAAAAGTGTCTGATAAGCAGCAAACATTCATATTCAAATGCTTCCTCAAAATCACTCAGAAGTTTAATTAAAGCACACAAAGCTCTGATGGCTATCTGTCAATCCTGCCAATCTCTGCAGCAGGCCTGAATGGGACTGATTTGAAGGCTGAGAGGATATGTGTGTGTGTGTGTGTGTGTGTGTGTGTGTGAGATAGAGAGAGAGAGGGAGAGAGAGACGGAGAGAGAGAGAGAGAGAGTGTTTTAAAGAGATAACAGCTTCTGTTGACCTAAAATAAATCGGAAATTGAGAAAGACACTACAATTGTTAATTTAATTTCTATCAAGAAAAGAAAAAAAAACGAGAAAATTATAAGGAAAAAAATATTATTTGATAGAGACATGAGAAGCAGGCGAAAAAATGATCAAATCCATCTTCCACATATCCCTGTGGGCTTATTCAAAGTGACACCTGCCTCCTAAGAAGCTTGCTGACAGCAAACAAAAGAGAGTTCAAAGAGAATATCTAGAATAGAAAAAGAAGTCTACAGGTGATGGTGTACTCTGTTCGATTCCAACGAGAACTGGGATCAAGTTGATAGCCAACAATGTTTTGTTTTACATCTTTCTAAGTTCAATATTTTGAATTAGGACATTTTGCTTCAATATATGTATCAATGACAGACCTAATTCTTTCTCCTATCTTTTTTTTGTTGTTGTTTCTTTTTTTCAGCCATCAGGGAGCAGAACAATTAGAGAAGCTAGAGTCGATCAAATGTGTCGCAGAAAGCTCAACTCCTCCATCGCGGCCTCTTTCTAACCGACAGTCCATCTCACTGCCTCCCACTCACACCCTCAGGACTGATCCCTGTTTGTCCTGCTCATAAAGAGGCCAGTTACACAACACTCCTCCACTCCCACCAGCAGCACCGACACCAGTACCATCTGAAACAACAATCACATTATATCCTCTCCTTTTTTTTTTGGATTCCTCTTCCGGTCCAATGAGGATCGAAGGACCTCATAGTTCGGGGAGAGAGGCGGAGTGGGAGCTGTAGAGAAAAGAAAGCACTGAAGAAAACAATGACAGAGGACAACAAAGGAAGAGGAGGGGGTGATGGGGAGGCAAAGCAAGAAAGCTATAGAGAAAACCAAACCAAACAGCAAGGCAAAAAAAGAGGCTGCAGAAAAAAGGGTTAAAAAAGAGATGAGAAGCCGAGGTGAAGCACGGGACTGAAAGGAGAAAGACAAGAAGTTAACAAGTTTATGCATCTTTCACAGAGGCATAAGGACGACACATATTCTTAAAACAATTTCTGTAACTTATCCCTAAGAGTGAAATATTCATCTATTTAAAACAAAATTACAAATCTGTCAAAACTGACATTTCCAGAATTTAGGGCAACTGTGATTTATGGCAGGAAAGGTGTTAAGAAAGGTAAAGATAAATATGAATAGAAATGCTCTGAAACAAACAACTGTACACAATCTGAGTTACACAGAGATGTGATTTCAGCAGCTCCTTATCTGAATAGATCCCGGGTAAGACCGAAATGTTTATGCACAGAGGAAGCATGTTAACTGATTTGTCAAAGATGCAGACAAAGCATATTTGGCTTGCAACTTAATGTTTTGCAACTGCAGAAATGCCAGGTTAGGTGCAGGATGATATTGGTTATTATAGACCTGTAAACCTTCCCCAACAATTCACCACAGACGCACATCAGAAACACACTTTATATATATATATACACAAGGACAAAAGAGGGTCTTTAGTGGGTTAACTTAAAGGGTATTATATCTCAATCTAACTGTCTTGTGTCCTGATTTGGGCTTTTGTTAAGATCTAATGTTGTCCATATATACAGATATTTCATTATAGATTCCCTCAGAGATCTGATATAGTAGCATCATATCCCATATTAACAATGTGTTTCGTGCATTTTCTCCAGTGAAGAATAGAAAGAAATGGACCTAAAGAGGACGGATGAAAAGAAGACATTTTTCATGTGTAATTGTTCATGGTGGGAGCTCAGCCACAGGATGGATTTGAACGCAACATTAGCTTCTCATCAGCACAGCCGATCAGAATGTGACCGCTGGGCTTCGACTACGTTCATCCCAGGGTAAAGCCACAAAGAAGACTAAATGTCTCATTTTGAAGCATCTCACTGGCTTACCTTTAGACATATTTTGACTTATTAAAATGATGCTCAAAGGAAGGAAACAAATATCCTGGATGTTTCCCTTTCATTTCATCTTCAATGACATGTCAGCCGCATCAGAAAAGGGACAAAACCAATGTGCCTTTTTAAAATTCTCCTTCTTCCTGGGAGTCATTTCACGCTGTAATGACAATAATGGTGATCATTATCACAATCAGAGCCAATCATTGGTCTTTTCAGGGTGAAAATTACCCCTCAGTCACCTGCCCGTCTCCAGGGACGGCCCCTAAATGCCCTTATTATCATCATCAAGGGCACTCGATGTGTGTGATTCCGCATTTGATTGTGTGTGTGTGTGTGTATGAGACTAAGCCTCTGACCCCTGAACACACTCTCCTCTCAGCCTCTCAAAGGAGCACTGAGTCAGTCTGGGTCCACGGGGACAATGGAGCCAGAACGAGGCTCCGCAGGGAGCTGCAGAGCCAGTTTCCTCTCTGTGACAATGTTTTCTGTGCAGCCGGAGGACATTGTGTGTCAGTGTGGGGCCCAGCTGGCCTATCTGCTAAGACCAGCTCACAATGAGCCAGCAGTCAATGGACTGGAAACCCTGGCTGCTGTATCTGGGACAGCCAGAGCTGGTGTGTGTGTGTGTGTCATTATGAAAGTGTGTGAATTGAATGGCCCTGTCTCTTCGGGCATTCTTCCAACCGGGAGATGAGATGGGAAAGATTTTCCAAAGAGGAGGGGGTGGTTTGCACAGCTAATGTTTGGAGAAATGGGATAAATTAAGTGTCTCGATTTTTCTTCAGCTCTTGGTTTATTATCCTTGCATTGATCTTTTCTTTGGCGGCAAGACTCTAAGAAAGAACAGTTAGAGAATACTGAATGCTTAATTTGTGTATAGGAGAAAAGTGTATTTTGTCCTTTTCAGTTCGGTCCTCTTGAGGTAAACCGGTCCTGCTGTCTTTGCAAAGCAAACTCTAGTCCATTTGTTGTATCCCTACATTTCAGCCTCTGATTCTGATTCTGTTATTGTCTGTTATCTCGCCTCGAGTCTGTAGCTTAATAATTGTCACATCTTGCGTTTCTTTTCTTTTTTTTAAAGTTATTTTTGGGCCTTTTTATTTTTATTTGATAGGACAGCTGAAGAGAGACAGGAAATGTTGGTAGGTGAGGGTAGGGGATGACATGCAGCAAAGGGCCGAGGTCGGATTCGAAACCCAGGGCCGGTCCGACTAGGACTATAGCCTCTGAACATTTAGCACGTGACATAAACGCTAGGCTACCTGCGCTCCCCACAGTTTAGGTTTCTTGTTGTCATTTCATTTCTTTGTTTTATGCATAAAAGCCGAACTGCTACAAACAGGTCAGTTAGGGTTGAGTAATTGTTTGTTCAAGCAGAAATATGAAACATCCCCTACTCCAAGCTTCTTGATTATGAAGAATTTTTGCTTTGCTTTCTCTTATATAACATTGCGTTACTAATTTAGTATTTTAAGAGTCTTTCTTGACAGTAGAATAAGCATTTGAAGATGTCTCAGGATTTTGGAAAGGGTGATGAGCAGTTTCCCTTGTTGGGAACACTTTGGGAGATAAAAAAAAAGATCCCTTCATACGATAAAGGAATAGATTGATAGTTGAAACCCGACATGATAAGGCTGCTCGACATTTGTCACTGGTTAGCCGCTAAGTATTGTTAATTTTTGGGCACACAAAATAAGACATTAAGAGATGCCTCCTTTGCCTCTAAGGAAAGCTCGGTGAGCAAATCTTACAATTTTTTAAGCGTTAAAGACCAAACGATTCATCAATTCAAAGAGAGAATAATCGGCTGATCAAATGAGACAGACAGGAGTCACTGGTTCCAGCCCTTCAGATAAGTGATGTTTAATCTCTCACCGAGTGTTCACATTTTTAAAACAGATAAAAAGAAGACATTTAAAGATGTGGTTCTGACTTTAGGGAAAGTTTAATTGAAGAATTAAACAATAATTAAAAAATGATCAGAGCTTTACAGTGCTGAATATTTTCTCCCCTGATTGATACGTTTTTACGTTTGATATTGCTCTAAATCTGCACATAACATTTTTTATTTTGACCTTTTCTTGTTAACTCAACTTAGAAAATGAGTTATTCATCCGTCCCTCCACTGTGAGTGACTGGTTAACTGGTTTACCCTCAGCAAAGATAGCTTAGTGTGTTTAACTGTGTGTGTGTGTGTGTGTGTGTGTGTGTGTGTGTGTGTGTGTGTGTGTGTGTGTGTGTGTGTGTGTGTGTGTGTGTGTGTGTGTGTGTGTGTGTGTGTGTGTGTGTATTCTGATGTTGCACAGTAGTATTGATACCTTGTGTCTTACTTTCTTCTAGTAATCATAACACAGAGTTACAGCTTTATTTACAGGATGTGTGTGAGACTTTGTGTGTGTGTGTGTGTGTGTGTGTGTATTCGTGTTGTCGATGTGGTTCATGCCCTCTATCAGACGGGGCCACCATGTAACTGTGACCTGAGATCAATATGCAATCTAACCACCCCCTAGGCTGGGCTGCTTCCATATAGAGCACGGTACAGTGGCAGCCTGCCGTACTTCAATACAGCGTCTCTACAGGACAAAATAAACACTTTATATACCGACTGATTGTGGAGCGAGCAGAGAGACCTCCGTGAGTTCATATGAAAATGACTGGAGGCTATTTCCAGTGGCCTACAAACAGGAAACCTCAGCTGGCCTGTCATGACATATAAAAGTGTTTCCCTTGTATACATAATAATTATACCACATACTGTACATGGACACAAATGAGGGGCATGTACTGGTTTATATCTTATGACTTACATGTTGGTGTTAGCAGTGGAGGTGAGCCACTCTCCGGCGAGTCCAATGATGTCCAGACCAGTAGACAACTGGTTGAAGAAACGCGGGTGACCTGAGCACAAAAATAGATACAGAAAATATCTTAATGTCCGACCTATTACCAGAGAGTGAGGGCATCATGTTATATATAAAGAGAAGAAACAAGAACGACGGCCTCTCATACGCTAAATGTGTTCCATTCAAGCTCTTAAGGGGCTTTTTTGTAAACCCCTACTTAAAAAAAGGTTGTTTCTTTTCATTGGATCAATATGTGGAACACCTTACATGCAGCACTACAGGTCAATCTTGACGTGATCATTTTAAACTGAAACAGTTTTGAGGAGGAGTCATGTCGACATGTCTGACTTTGAGCTTCCTATTGTTCCCGAGCTTGTGTCTTGTATTGTTCTGTCCATGTTATTAATGAGTCCTTTTCTGAAGCCTCTGGTGTATTTGTTGATTCAAAGGGCTTTCTATAGGATCAACATTGAAGGCCTTAAATACTCAAGGGTGTGCTGTGGGTTTAAAATGTTCACACTTGTACAAATAAACATTTAATAACATTAAAATAAGTCTGCCTTGTTAAGAGTCCATAAGAACATGAATTAAGGTAGATAAGGACTTAAATGTCTTGCAGGCTAAAGGTGATCATCTAAATCTAAATGAAAAAAATTAAAAAATAGAATGAACATAAAGAAGCAGTTCTTAAATCAACTCATTCATATTCCATGTTTGTATTCCCCTGGTCAGCCATGAAACCTGGGGGATCTGACATAGCAGAGTTCAGTGTACCATAATTACAGAGGTAACAAGGCTCTATGACAGCCAGTTAGACTCTCAGGTTCCTGCACACACCGTCAACACGCCCCGAGCCTAAATGCAGTCATGGGTATAAGCACAGTGTGGTAGGTAGTGGTGCTGTACAGCTCCCATAATAAATATCTGAAACACGAAGTCTTATAGGAGCCAGAGAAGGTAATTTCTAATAAAAGGTTCAAATGTAAAAAAAAACACTTCATGTTTTGGGAATATTAAATGGAAAAACAAGAGGAAAGAAAGGTTTCAGCACCAAGGACAGCTCCTTCAGTTCAACTCCCCGACATTCAGGCAGGAAAATGTTTTTAAAAAGCACGAGAAAAAACTCTTTCCACATCTCGGGAGAAAAAGTGGGGTTGAGTTGTAGACACAGTGGACCCTCTGTGATTTATAAAACCCAGGGGACAGTTTGAGCGCTGTCGTTTTTAACAGCTTGAAACAGCCGTGTTAGGATCCCCTCAGGCTACACTTGCTTTAATAAGTGGAAGGGGAGAGAAAAGGGGGGCGGGGGTGTCAAGAGAATTACCAAGGGGACAATAAATAAGGCAGTCATTGTAATGGGCTGTACACTGACTGGAAACAGCATCTTCTTCATTGGTTTGTGCAGAATTCCCTTCTTATTACTGTAAATATACATAACGCTGTTAAATCTGTATTAAAAACCTATTATTGGAACAACCTTTGGAGATGTAAATACAGCAGATCTACAGGGAAATAATGTTCTAGTAAAAAAAACGTGATTTTCTCTGGATTACAATGAGCATGATTTGTATGATTGTGATAAAATAAGAAATGTTCATAGGAATCTTTGTTGCAGACGCCTTGGGAGATTGAAATATCATAGAAGGACTGTAAAGTCATGTTCATGCTCAAGGTGAATGTAATGTTTATGATTATATGTTGCTTTGCAGATTTAAAAAGCATTTTTTGAACTCAAAGACTTTAAGGTTAACTGTCCTGTAAACCATTATATTTCAGAGTCATTTTGCTATCTAAAATAACACCCCACCATATGAATTATTCAAAAGGCCCTAGCTTTTCTAATCATATTCCCTCAGCTCTGCCTTGAAGGTGTCCCAGCCTACCTGTCCGTACCCCGTACTTGAGCGTGTCCCTACAGTCTACCAGGATTTGCTCCAGGGACTCAGGCTGGTCGGACAGCTCCAGGTTGAAGCCCTCCATACCCTCCAGAAGCTGGTGAGGATGGTGGAAGTCCAGCACCTTGGTGGAGCGGTCAAAGGTCTTCTTCACGTAGTTGGTGAGGATTTCAACAATCTCCATCAAAAATTGTATGGTGGGCTCCTCTCCATTTTTGGCTGGCAGCAGGTCTAAGGGGTAAGGTGACAGGAAACATAGCCTGGGTAAATATTAAGCCTGTAATTGAGGCCTCTGCCTATCTACCTGAGCATTTTAATCACAAACAGTAGACTGGCTTGACTTCAGAAATGTATGAATAATTGCCCCTCTCATTATTTTCTTATAACAAATTTCATTTTGTATATATTTAGCCAGAACTCAGCGATATGTAGAAGCCTAATTGATTATAACTCAGTGTCAGATGCGTTTTATTAATCCAAACCTTTCATTTTATCACATTTCACCTGAAGAAAGGCAAGAACTTAAAATAAGATTTATTTTTGTAAATATATAATTTGCAGACACATTCTAATAATTTGATAATGGTTCAAACTTGTTTATTTCCAGTTGATAAATGAAGACAAGGTTATTAAATAGCATGGAGATGTTTGTCTGAAAGGTTACTGAAGGTTCAGGTGATATTAAGTGATTTTTTTCAGTTTTACTATGTTCGAGGTGAACAATAAAGGTGTTCCAAGTTGTCCCCTTGAACTTGTTTTACGCAAAGGTATTTAAATAATAATATCAACAGAGTTAAAGCAAAGAAAACACAGAACACATCAGAACACAGGTTATATTAACCTGCTGTTAATCACACAATGTGGGCTAACAGTAGTCATTGGTAATTGGCTGATAAACTTTGTTTTACTACGTAAAGTAGCCAAACACTTACTGTAGTGAGAGAACTTCCCAAACGCAGGTTTAAAACTCATTCAAATCCACTAAGTTGACCAAATAATGTAGCATTCATCATCGAGTAAAATGATAACTTACAGATAAGAACCCTCGGGATATGTTTTCTGGATACAGGAGGAGGCCTTTAACAGTTTTATCTCGACAAAGCTGGTGATGTCATTTTAAATTTAAATAGGCTCATGAACAACATGATTATGTAGCAGACAGCTCTTAAAGCCCGTCAACAGACTACGTAAATTAACAATAGCTTGTTTTTAGCGAACAGAAAACGGTGTCACAGGTGTTAGTTCTCACCTCTAGCGAACAGGTTGGAGAAGTCGGTCTCGGTGAGGCGGAAGCGCGCGTCCCTGTCACTGTTGTCGCACGAGAGCAGGTTCTTCTGTCCCGCGAGCCTCCCCTTCTCATCAAGGCTGTTGTTCTTCTGCAGGAACCCTAAGGTGTTACACGGTGAGGAGCATGAGTTATCACCAAACACGTCCATCACAAACACGAAGAAGGACGCACTTATGAAACCAAAATTAATTTAAAAAACTGAAAAATAAAAAAATAAAATAAGAGTAGGCCTAAATAAAAATGGTGTCAAAAAAAATATATCAGGCAGCTCGTCGAAAAATATCGGTGATGTCTGCTCTTAATGGCCTGGATTCTGTCATCAGTAATGCTTTAATGTTGGAGGCCAAACCTTTAAGGACTTTTTATGTGAACACACAGAGAGAAATAAGGTGCACGCCCCGCACTGTGACGTCACGACCACACCACTGTCAGGATTCACCCATGCACTTTACAGACTGACCGTGTCGGTGGGCAGGAAACCCCTCGGTGGTGACCCTTCCACAGCCGATAAATCCACACCGTGTATAGAGGGGTTAATGAAGGAAGCAGAGAGCCCCATAGCAGTCCGAACCCGCAGGGCCCGAGTGTTTTCAACTCCGTGATTGATCAGTTTCTGCTCATAGACCTCTATTTCTGGACGATAATGTGTCTGTGTGATGGGCTAATGTTCGGGTCTAATTGTGCGCAAACCACGTGGAAGTCACACATCATTGTTATCTGCAAGCTCATTAAACATGAACTCTCATTAGGCTTTTTTTTCAGTGAAAACTCTCAATTCTCTGATCATTAAATCCTAAATTACACATTCAAAATCAATAGGCTCTGCGAGACCCTCTAACTGCCACGGCCTTCTGTGTAGGAATATTTCCATCCAACTTCCATTCCAGTCCATTAAAATGTCATCAAGAACAATCAAATATATCAGTCAATTCCTCATTTTCAGAAATGGAAATTGCAAACATGTTCGATCTTTGGATCTGAATTGATTTCTGCCTCAACAAACAGGCCTTTTCGAGTGGACCATCTTTGCAAAGCTGCAAGAAACACATATTAGGCTACCCCATGTTTTTTAGTTTCTGAGGCAATAAAGAAACTCATTCCACAAAATGATAAACAAGACTTCCCTTCAGCACCATATCCGATTTTTTTCTCCAGTGAAATACACAGGCCTACTGTCAGAGAAATAAAAAATAAGCCCTTGAAGTACAAAAATAGATGATATTAGTATTAATGAATTGTGAAAAAACACTTCTTTATTAACCGGATATACATTGTGCTTCTTAACCTAAAGCCTATAGCCTATGTCTAGGCCTGTCTGCAGGACTTTTTCTCTTGTCGTGCTGAAATAGAGGAGACAGGGGAGGCTGAGGGGCGGACGGGGGCGGTGAGACGGGGCTCTCATCATCAGACCTACAGGCTAATGTCCACTGACCTTTAGAAGATGGAAACACACAGTGACAGTCTGTGTGTTTGTCCCGCTCTAGCAGCCTTTATTGTGGGCCATTTCAGGCCTCCACAGTGGCTTTTTAATTTTAAATGACAAAATGCCAAAGGAATAGAGGCAAAAATGTAAATAAAAATGGAATATTATGGGGACATGTTACCATACATTGACATATGCTTCCCCAAATGTATTGTCTTTGTGGATAAAAATATTGCATGTTCAAAGAATATGAACGTTTTATGTGCACCGAAAACTTACCACAGATCTTCATCCCCAGTTTCCGTGTGCATCCGTGCATCCATGCGTAATCGTTTGCTAAAACAGAATGAACGTTTTGAGTTTGTGTTTGTGGAGGTCGCGGAGCAACGAGGATGGGCGGTGATGGAGAAAAAGCTGCATGGTGGAGCACAGAGAGCACAGAGGAAGCGAGAGACGGACGGCTCTTGGCCAGGTGTGTGAACCCTCAGGTTGTCTTTTGGGATATTTCTATTCACAATCTGTTTTTCATTATAGGCTTTTTCTTTTTCTGTCGGGATCTCATCCACATTTTTATTTACACAGTAATCACAGTACCCACTAATCGTGAGGGGATGGGTCTGATAACATTTCCGATTTAAGTTCAATCAATAGGCGCCGACAGAGGGCCGCGCGGCACATCCACGCCGAGCGCACACACCCAGCCAAGGGGCGGAGTGGAGTTAACGCCCGTGAAATGAGCTCACGGAGGAGGGCAGGAATTAATTGAGTGAAACACAGTATGTGACTGCAGCGAGCTGCTAATGTCTGGAAGTCTAGATGCAGAAACTTATAGAACAGGGCGTCTCATATACACACAACATGCACGCGCGCACACGCACACACAAATACACAAAAAGCAGAGATGGAGCAGAGTCAAGGCGAGGCGGTGAGTGTAGCTATACACCTGATGGAGAACTTTCAAATCAGAAACAAGTATTGAAATTTACTGAAGCAGTTTCACTGCGAGCAAAAGAGCTCGAGGGACTGAGGCCAAGGCAAACACACGGACACAGGCACGCGCGCACGCACGCACACACAATACACAAGCCGCGAGGCGTGAGATGGAGCGTGGCGAAGAGATAATGGCAACATCCAGCAGCAGTATACCAGCAAGTCAGACACAACAACAACTCCTTTTTAATGGGCTGCTCCCGGTACAAAGTCACAGCTGAAATAATTCAGGGTTTTTGTTACAGTTTTTTTTATCGATACCCAAGGGCCACAAATAAAGGTCTCCAAAAATATTCGATATAAAATGAAAATATATTAAAAATGAATTGTACATCCTTCCTCAGGAACTATATTGCCTTTGACAATGGCTGAAATAAAACCTTTAATTATTTCCCGTGTTGCGCTGCAGATGGCTGCTCAAGTGCGCAATGATGGGCTCCATTTTGTGAATGTGACAAAGGCTTGAAATGATTAATTAACCCACAGATTAGTTTAAATACATTTCGACTCTTTGAAGAAAGAAAATGGCAGCAAATATTTTTCTATCTAAACAAACGAAAGCTTCGAGGGGCCTAAACGCGAGCTGGGAAAAGAGATACAATTAATTATTGGGGGGGGGGGGGGGAATCATCAATTTGAATGCTCAGTTTTTTCGAGCATTTATTTGGGACGAAATCAAAAAAAAATACCGGTTGTACCCAAACCCTGAAGAGTAAGAAGAAAAAATAATTCAGGGATTCGTTTTGACAATGCGTATTTATTGTCACAATCTACTAAAAGCCATCCCATAATTTATTTAATAACAATACATAATAAGATGCTTTAATTGCACAGTATATATCTGGGCCAGGTCGGCTGCTCGGCGCGCTCCGCTGACTCGCAGGCAGCGACAGGCAGCTGTGATGGCTCTGTTTTTAACCGGAATGATTAACGACGGAGCCCACACAGCAAATGGCCCGGGCGAGACCAGCTTTTATCAGACGGAGAAGGAGGGAGAGAGAGGCAGAGGGGCAGACAGAGGCAGACAGAGAGGTGTGAGAGGGTGTAAAGGTTTTATCCCTCGCTTTGGCAACAGATCGAGCTGCATGAGTGTCTCTGAGCAAGGCACCGATTCAATGTCACAGCTTGCGCGCTCCGGAGAGGGACAGCCTTAACGAGAATCTGCCCCCAGGGGGGGGGGGGGGGTCGATTCTGGAGCACGGGGGTATTAACAGAGAGAGGAGGAGGAGGAGTGTGAGGACATACTTGTGGTCGGAGGTCTTAAATTAGCAGAGTTGGGGTCCTGGTCCCCGCCGCTGGCTCTCGGTTCAGACGTGGCCATCACTCCTCTTCTGGTGTCTGATCTCCAGCTGGGAAATAATTCAACTGCAAACAAAACGGTGCACAGTTAGAAGAGACCAGGTCAGACAATCAAATCCACAGCGACAGCCAATATTCATATCTCAATAACTGCAGTCAGCTCAAACGTGGGCCAGGATTTAAGCAGAAAAGGATATCACCTCCACTATGCGCCACCAGCAGAGATTTATCCCCGGAGGAGGAGAGCTGGGTGGACTATGAAACAAGACGCGCAATTTGGAGAGAATTGCGCACGACGCACCAGCATTACGCACATGAGGATAAATAGGTTTGGTGATAACGTAATGCCTCTGTGGGTACATTCATTTTAGAGATAGCCTTTGTTATTACTTTGAGTCGGTTTGCAATAAAATATTGTGACATTAATGTGAGGGAATTTTGTTTTATAAGGAACACAGACTTGTAGAAAATAGATGATAGCACGTTTGGGTGAGATGGTTAAATATCAAACGGTAAAAAAAACTAAACATTTCTGATTACATTTTTGAGGTTTTAGATATGGGAGATTAAGACAAATCGATTCAGCCCGTTTGAATGTTAAGGAAATTAAGGTTTTAAAAAATCACAGCAGATTTGTTTAACAAATGTGATTTATTTAAAAATGTTTTGACAAACTGCAACTCTAATGTCCACATTCGCCATTCATCTATTGACTCAGCAATCGACATTTCAATTAAGTTGTTCTTTGAACGAGAATATCCTCCTCCTCATCAGTCAATGTCATCCTGATATGAGAGACAGAGTGAACATCTAATGGATTCCTTCTGTCACTCATTTTGGGGCTGATTTTTCTCAAACGAATCCACGATTCTTAATAGATTTCTTCTTTTAATTGTTACGATACATTTTTTTATCCAAAATAAATCCAGGGTGAGGATCTATAAATAGGACGCGCGTGCAACAATTACCTGTCAATTTCTGGAGAATCTAAAGCCTATAATTTAGGAAGGCAGAGCAGGCATCTTACCGGCTCACAGGTTGTCGAGTCCAAACTATAACTGATGTTCCAGTTGGCACCCAAAGGCGCGACAAGCAGCACAATTAGTCCAGAGGAGGAGACGGAGGAAGAATACCAACAGAGCGCGCTAATAAAATCCCATCCAGCCGCGCGCGAGTGACCCTTTCTTCTCCCTGAAGAATATTTTTTATTCGTTATTTATACGTGAGGCTCGCGCTGCTCATTGGTCTCTGTGCACGCAGGCATGAGTCACAGCCTTGCCTCCCTGTGACGACTAATGAAGCTTTCCTAACAGCCTCAAGAAGCCTAAACAGTAAGAAGGAAAAACACCAGTGACGTATACGCACCCTGCTGTGTGTGTGTGTCTCCAGGTGTGTGTGGGTGTCACAGGATGGAGGATGGAGACTTGAATGTGAAGTGTGTTCTGATTTGGTAACATAGAAGTTGACCTTGGGATGAAAATCAGCTGGTTTCATTAGCTTTCGTAACAGATGTATTCAGAATTGAAACCTGTGGCTGCTTTATAAAATGCTTTCATGACATTTAATCTTTTCTTTTAACACAATAGAAATAACCCATTCATCCATGCAGGTACAGACTGTTACATTCACCTTTCCTAGGTGACAACACTGCATGCATCATAATTTGTGACCTGCACCCTTTTTATAACCTTGACATGGACAATAACACTGGAACATCAGAGTGAGTCCAGCCTGGCGGGCGTTGACTTTGTGTCCTCTCTGTCTTCCTCCTGTCTGTGTCTGTGTCCTGGTCCACTGAACGAGCAGAGAGCAGCCATTATGTTCATTCAGTCACTGCAAATTATGCCGCTTTTATCAGATGGAGCTTAGAGTTTCTCCTCTAGCAAGTCATGCGTAGATACGACATATAAAGATGAGCTCTGCCGTGTGATAATAACTCAACATATGACAGCTGATGGCTTTTCGCAGGGATGGATAAGATGTGTGCCTAAGTGTAACCTTGACGGTGACAATACAGTGGCTATAGTATCACAGGACAAACAACATGCATACTTTTTGGCCCAAAAAGGTCATCCTCATCAAGACAACCCTTTTCAACAGCCCACACCATTCTTCCTTAAAACCTTGATTTGTATTACTCTTTCATTAATCCATTTCATAATAATGTAGAAAGATCAATAAGGACCAACCTACCCTGTACTGTATGTTAGACAGTGCTGTAGCCTTAAACCTGCATTTTTCCTTATAACCAGATGACCATTTGATGCAAAAAATGCATTGAACCCAAGCATCAGCCTCTGTCATTAAAAAATGAAGCCAATTTGGAAGTGCAAAAAAAAAACTGCAGTTCCCAGAGTGTCCACTAGAGACTGGCTTCAAAAGCCAAAGAATCCTCATTAGGTCCCATGTTAAAATGTCAATTTTTACAGAAAAATAAATACATATTGATAGCCTGGTCTCTATGGCTCACTTCTTTATTGGCTCACAGTGTAAGGGGTTGGATTTTTTCTTAACACATTCGTTGTCTTGAATTAAGGTTAAGAGTTATGCAAAATTAGGGGTGTGGTTGATTTGATTGACAGGTGAGCGTGATGTTGCTGTTTGCCTTAGACTGTTTCTAGACTGATTAAAAACGAGTAGGTGGAGATAGCAGTTCCAATATGGCGAGCGCCATCACTTGGCTTCAGAAAAGCTCTTCAAGAATGGGTGATGACAATGAGGCGCCGTCCACGTTAAATACAGTCTATGATTGAACCAGAAGAAAACACTGGTGATTTC
Organism: Tautogolabrus adspersus; assembly: GCA_020745685.1. Lineage (NCBI taxonomy): Eukaryota > Metazoa > Chordata > Actinopteri > Labriformes > Labridae > Tautogolabrus > Tautogolabrus adspersus. Next base: position 9,747,336 of record CM036544.1, read on the forward strand.
TCAGTTGTCTTTTTTTACTTCAGTAAACACTTTCCCAACAAGTTGACGGCACTGCAGTAATATCTAGCTCTAAGTCTTTTCAGTAGAGTGACACATTTTGTAATTATGATCACACTTAGAGTTAAAACAGCTTTAGGGTTTGGCCAGCTCGTGATTGTAGAGTTGCTGGGTTAACATACCAACCAGGATAGAGAGTAGAATGCATATCCATCCTGTTATCCCAATATGGTCACATGTGGCAAAAAAATTATTGGTTGTTTGTTAAATTTCAGAAAATGTAGTCTTAACAGTTTGATAAAAGCAGCAAATCCTCACAGTAGAAAAGTTCAAACCAAAGAATGTCATCTAATCCCTGACTAATCAATTTGTTACATCAAGTCCACAGATTGATTCTCTGGACTGACTAATCAGTGTCTACATGGACTTGGTTATGAGCCTCATCCCGGTTATGATCATATTCGGGATATGGGGGTTACATGCACACAGAGAAACCTGGTTATTCACATCCCGGTATACATCACAAATACTAGTCTGATTACTGCATCTTTTATGCGAGACCACTGTGTCTTATTGTGGGCTTAGCACTATCAGTGGTGGAAATGCACACATTTTACTCGGGGAACCGTACCCGGGTTGGTTTGCGAGGGTGGGGTGGGGGCCATGGAAACACATTTTTGAGGAATAAGAACTTGAATCGTTGCTTATTTTATTCAAAACAGTACTATAAAACATAATAAAACAAGCTTACATACTTTGGTTGTACCTGAATTGATTTGTAGCAATTGATTAGTTTCATGAGTTATTCTATACCCATTCATTGGGTTAGTGTGCATGAATTGTCCTTTTCTTCTTTCGTTGATGCACACCTATACACGATGGTAGTCACTATGAAAAGTCAGGCATGTAGTATATTTGGCTGTGAGTTGGACTATGGTGAGCCTGAGAGACTTCTTTTATTGTTTCTGGGAGATCAGAGAGCCCTCCACTCCTCTGTCTCTGCTGGGATGTTGTAGGTTGAATCTTTCAAAGGAGAGAGGGTCCTCTCCTCCTTCTCTCTGTTGATCTCTCTGGCTGTAGAGAGCTGTGATGGAGATACTGACGTCTGTGGAGGATCGGACATTTGTGGCTGCAGGAGATAGAGTTCTTCTTCTCATTCTCATCTTCTCTCCCTCTGTTGGAGGCCCAGCTCATCAGCATCTACAGTAGAACAGTAAAATAAAAAAATACGCCTTTTTTAATTTGTTAAGTGTGAGAACTAATTTGACATTACGCGTTCATGTAGACATAAATTCTTATGGAAAGTCAGTCAAATTAAAACAGTACTATTTGAACGTTATAAACACAAATGGTCTGAAGAAGAAGTTTCTCCCTTTAAAACACCTCTCCCTCTGTCTGACACAAACTCTGACTTCAGAGGGATTTACATCTAGAAATCACTTCACAGTAATTGGTTTATTTCACATCTTATTGACTTTAACCATAAACTATACCCCAGTAACAGTCGGTTTATTTTACATATTAATGATTTACTTTACGACTCTATAATGATCTTTAATGGTCTTACATAGAAATCTCAGTGTTATTTGTAAGCAGGTGCCCTTATGCAATAAACAACAGATCTACAATGTCAATCAAGTTTCACTATTCTATGACTCTCTGAATCATAATCTGGATAATTTAATAAAAACATGACTTACTTGTGTTTGCACAAATCTATCTCCGCTGATGCTGGCTGAACCCCTTGTGTGCAGGGGGGCGTGATGACGAGTCTGCTAACTTTTTTCCTCTGCATCCCTCCACTCAGTAATAAACACTCAAAGCCCAGCCTCTGAACCAGCGGGTCCCGCATAAAAAGTGTCAAAGGTTCGCGCAGAGTATTTAATCTTAAAAACGTCGCACAGCCACTGGTGGTTAGCTCTCAGTACAGCCTACCTGTAACCGCGAGAAGAAAACACTACTGTGGAGCTGACGCGCAGATCCCGTGTCACGCGCTCCTATTGGCTGTGAAGGTTGTCACTTGTTTTGTGGTGCGTTCAAGCACATTACATTATGTTCGTTTAAAAGAAGACGCTAATGAAACGACCTACACAGCTGCATGCGAATTTCCTGATACAAAAACATTAACTAGATTGTTTAATCTAAGGGGGGACGCTGTTACCTCCAGATTTTTTACTTCCGGAACAACGTTCCCCCCATTTCCACCCCTGAGCATTACTAAATACCAGCATGGCGTCGCAGATATGGTGCATCCACCTCATATCCAGTACCGGGAGAAGAAAGCGACAGCAAATATTAAACATATCCTCACCTCTGACTGGTGTCAGCCTGTCACCGCGTAGTACAAGGTAGCATAGGGTGAAGATACGCAGTCGTGACTGGTGTCGTAATAATGTTTCTTCAGTACTGTATAACGCAACCTGACTTGCTCCATCGTACGTGTTGGGAAACCGGCGTCCTGTGGCCACCACAGACTTGAATGGGTCAGCATTTCGATGCTTTCTCCCATCTAAACTCCCAATTATGTTTAATTCTTTTACTAACGAAAGACACAACTCAATTTCTTCGTCGCTCCAGAAGTAAGACGCTCCCGTTGCCGCCATCATGTTTGTTTTGCTGATACGTCACTTGGCTGAGTCCGCGCATGCGCAGGTAGTCGGCAGTTGTCACATACCGGAGTCAGGTACCAATATTTACGGTCTATGGTGTATAAATAGCACAGACTGTATCGCGTTTTATTTAGGAGTTCTCCAGGTAGCAAAATGCAAAACACAAAAACGGGATATTTAAAGCCCGATCCAAACCGGTATACTCATGTCCATGTAAGCGTCCAGTGGTACTCTACCTTCACTTGGACAAAGACTCACAACCCTTCAAGATCTTTGGCAAGTGGGATCAGCCTGATGTTAATTTTCTACTTTGATTTTTGGTGTGATTTTGAATCCAGCCCTCAATTGGTTGATGATTTTTGTTTCCATTGACTGCTGTTACATCATATTGTTCTCAACAAATGATGCAACATCAGTAAAGATCTTCATCTTCAATAATTCATTCATCAAGATCTGATACGTCATTGACTGGTTGATTTATTTTAATGGTTGAGATGACTAACTAGTGACAAACAAGAAGAAATAGTACAGAGAAAATGAGAAAAATACGCAGAAAACAAAGGCAATACGGTGACACACTATATAGAATACATATAACAAGGTTTCCTGTCGAGAATTATTGTTGGGAGATTGGTGTTGTATGGTTAAATGCAGGAAACGTTTACACAATGCATGTGATGATGGGAGTTAAGGGAGAGCTATAAGGTGATGGACACTTTGCTCGCCTACACACCTGTCCTATGAAATGGATATGCAAAGGTTTTTTCTATTTTAAGTTAAGGGAATGCAAAATAAAATCCTAAATAAAGATAAAATATGGAAGATTCTTTTTTACAGAAAGAAAATAAATGAATAATTATTTTGAGCAAACATTGAAGTATATATCTTATACCAGGTTTATCTGCAGATATAAACAAACGTGTGTGTATATAGATATCGACATACAATACACAGACGTACTTCCACACCTGTACACACAAAGACACAAGTACACACACACAAGCATTCTCATTGAAGTATTCTCACACTATTGACGTACATGCACGTACTGTATGTACATTGTGATGAAATGGACATATAGTTGTATAGTATATTACACTGTAACCCTTTTTTGTGAATGCCACAATATTATACTTTAATATGAACAGTATAATACTGTAGAATGGGTTCACTCAGTGCCCTTTAGAGAGGGTTTACAGAGGTTTAAAATAGGCCAGCAATGTTGAAAATGAATTATACTAGGCTAAATGGGGGTTTACGAGGTGTGTTTCAAAGGTGTATTATACTGCGATATTACATAATAATCCTATTTTTGGCCGCAGGGCGATGCATGAAGACTGTGGGAATGGCATCTTTCCTCAGTCTAGTCTTGCCCTTTTCTGTTCTTACAAACTGGTCTGCCTGAAAATGTGCCTGCAGAATAACTTGAGTTTACTTCACACACACAACTCAGTTTTTTCTACCCACATAGGCTACATATCTTATTTTTTTTTTTAAACAAACAGTAAGCTTTCCTATTGTGTTCTTTGTGAAAAGTGCAAATGAAGTGTTTGAATATGATTACCTCACAGATTTTTTTATTGTTATAATCTATATTTAATTTCAGATTGCTCCTGCTGACTTTGGCTAACCATTTCTTTCTCCTCTCTGGTTCGGTGGGGAAGCCATACATTTTCACTCCTTTTTCGGAGCGTTTGGAGCATCCCCACGCAGCACAGCAAACCATGGTGGAGACTACATGCAAGGACAACACGTATGAAAGGCACAGACAAACTGCATGACAAGTTATTAATGTTTCTGACTTTGTTAGACATTTATTTAATGAATTCATCTTGGTACATAAGTGCATAGTAAAAATCTAATATCTATTTTGATATATGTATAAACATAATAAATATGTTTTCAATGTGTCCTGTCTGGATGTGGTGTGTTTTTTAATGACCCCTTTTTAATAGCAGATTTCTGCACATGCAAGCCAATATATTTCTGCCTTTTGCAAAACAGAAAGTAGACAGTGAAGTTGTTCTGAATTTGTATATATTATGTATTCATGTATATACAGTATTATGAAGTGCAGGGTTGCATACAAATTGTGAACAGAGAGAATTATTTAATGCAATGGATTTCCTGGACAACACAACATCTTCATGCTGCTGATGCTCATCCTCCTCTAACCCGTTGTGCTGTCAGTTGACAATCATTGATAGTCACCTGTCAGACTCCTTTTGTCCTGATCTGTCCCAGAGCTCTTTCAAGGGCTCTGATCTGTCCTATCTGAAAGTCAAGATAACATTACATCATTAAGATTACATCGGCCCTCAATTACCATGGGATTACTGAAATGGAAGAAAATAAACAAGTATGATTTTTGAACCTCCCCCCTTCTAAATAGAAGTTGATTGTATGTATAGAAGTTGGATGGTTATTAGTATGTCAATAAACATTGGGATGTGATTGCTCTTATTACCATACAAGTTTAAGAACATAAAAGAAAATTCAAAGCAATACATATCAACACGGTTTTTAACCAAAGTAATGTTAGCCTTAACTACGTCAAAAAAGCAGGTAAGCTAGCTGTTTACACTAATCTTTAAATATTGGCGAATTTACGTTAGAAAAAAAAATATTTATGGAACTACATATACATATATTGTATATACACATCCATATGACGGTTTACTGTATAAATATTGTAAATCAATGCAGTTATTGACTACAAATTACCGAAAATCTCTGTTCTGTCACTCTGAACAATGGATTTGAATTGCCCGCCAATAGCTTCCGGGAACTATGTGAGTTTACATGAATCACGTGACGGTCAAGCATTTCGAACTTCCGTTGTCGTAACTCTCTCTTTAAAGGGCACTGGGTTCACTGTACAGTACTGTGAATTGCAATGCATTTTGGGTAAATATTATCAGACTGTGTGGATATCACAGTAGTTTGAGCCTGTGTGAATCCACTCAGGCTAACTGTTCTCTGCCCACGAAAAATAGACCAATCACAGGAAAGCTGGGTTTGAACATTTCTGGAGGGAAAACGGGACTTTGTTGGAAAGGCTGTGACTTCTCAAAAACACGTAAGTAAAAAATATCTTATTTCATTTACCGTTTTATATCATTAAAAATAAAGTTATAAGGATAAAGTTAGTTCATATCTTAACATTTAAGCCAGGTCTTTCAACCAGTTATTACCAGTGTTACCTTAACATTTGTAGTTACTTAAAGCTAATGTTTCAACTTTTTCTCTAATTTAGCTAGCCCACCTAAACTAGTCCATCTGTGATTCTAGCCATTTGTAAATTTAATCCAGTTTTATATAATATATAATTCCCTATTTTACCCCATTTTAAATGTAACATATTCTAATGAGATTTAAAACATTTATTTGAGGTTTATGTTTATTGTAAAGAGTGAGATGGTTTAAGATTTAGCTACAATCATACAGGCAGCTATTCAGGTATTCTACTCAGTCGATTTTGTTAAAAACAAAACTAATGTTAGGGCCATTCTTGCTGACATCTATCTTCTTTTTACAGGACTAGACGTTACTCGCTAGCTTGTTCGCTGTTTGGAGAGAAGTGTGGGACAGAAGCAGTTGGTTACGACGGCCGTTCTCTGCTATTTTGGTGTGGATTGAATTGGTGTGAAACAGTAATACAGTGAAGTACATCACAGTAACATTACTGTGAAGTATATCACAGTATTATACTGGCAACCAGCTGCCAGTATAATACTGTAATTATCACAGCAACAGTTTTACAGTGTATGAATGACTTTATATACTTTAATATGGTTATGATGATAATCATAGTCATAAGGTAAATAGCATTTTGGGATTGAAATAAGTCGTATATAAAGAACAATGTCACAGAGTAAGAAGCGGTGTAGTGGTGGTTATCTACGACTCACATTATTGTGTATTGCAACAACAACACCACTTAGCTCGTACGCTGTGATTTAAGTGTTTCCTTCATTTTTTTGGATCAGTTTATTTGTTGTTCTGTCGTCACTTTCAGGCCACTTAAAGAGCAGAAGGTGACAGTCTGAGTATCAAAGACTAAATGTATTCCCCAAACCTCCCGCTGCCTATGATGACAGTTTAGATACCACAGCTCACAATGCCGACCTTGATCTGAGACACAGGAGGTCACGGTCACACTACTGCTTTAACCACTGCTTTAAGCTTTGGGCATCGTCAGTATTTAAACTGGTGATTTGTTTCTTAATTGTGGAAAGACTGTAACTAATAAAGTCTCAGTGGTTATGAAGTGTTGAAGCTAAATGAGAGGGCAGTAAATAGCCTCCCAATGCTAATCTGACTTCATGCTCTCTGTTATAATGCCAGAATGATCCGAATATAATCTAAATGTTAACTATTATTACATCAAACATACAGCCTCTTTAAATAAATGTATTTCTAAAACTACTAAATGTACCTTGAAGATATCAAATGTCTGAATCTTCAGTTTTATATTTATATATATAATTGTTCATTTCTAAAGTTAAATCTTTTTGAACTAAGGAACCAGCTTCATCAAAATAAACACTTTATTTTTTAGGTTAAAAACTGAAACATAATTGTAATAACATCTCTTAATATGTACGAAGACGACTTCTGTGGATACAAAATAATACAATCTTTCAAAACTAACACGATGCCATCGGAAAAGACGCTGATATAAATAAATAACACAAGAGAAGCTAACTGCTCAATTTGGTTCAACAGATTTATGCCTCATTTTTAGAAGGACACCGTTTGTGTCCGTTCACCTGCTATTCCTCTACATCATCATCACGATCGTCATCATCTGAGGAAGATGAAGAGGAGCTGTGAGACGACTCCTCGTCACTCCCAGAGTCATCGGAGTCGTCTTCATCATCTTCCTCTTCCTCGCTGCTCTGCTTGGCCTCTTGCTCTGATGGGAGAAGTTAGACACACATTGAATGTTTTTTTGTTTTTTAATCAAGTGTTGGTTTTGTACACAAATGTAGGAACTCTCACCTTCCAGCAGCTTCTTCTTGATCAGTGGGAGAAAGTTGGAGGCCTCTGGGTTTTCTGGTTCATAGATGAGAACTGGATTGAGGAGAAAAGAGACACAGTTGGCTGATTTATGGACTGACAGATAAAGACACACACACACACACACACACACACACACAGAAGACGGATGCAGGATACTCACTCATCTGACAAAGTTTACAGGCCAGCTTTAAGTCTCGCTTCATCACAGCTCTGAGGAACTGAAACAAACATTTACACCGTAACGTCAATTTTGTCACATTCATACTGAATGTTTAAATATGCTGAAGGCAGAATTGACAAAAAGTAAGAATGCATGCGATATTTATGGGTGGATACGAAATGTTGCTTTAAAGCCTTTTCTCAACAGATCATGTAGTGTGGAAACACTGACAGTGATCGGTCACTTTACCTCGATTTTCAACTCCACTGGCACCTTAATGTCGTCATCCTCTTCCCCCTCATTAGCTAGATAATGCTTGACTTCAGGGCGAACATGTCGCCTTCTTCCTGTCAACCATTATAATCAGGATCACTGTTACTGTCAACAGCAAAAAAAAACTAATTCTCTAAGTTTCTCTCCTTCATGTTTGTTTCTTTCTTTCTTGAGTGTTGTCAATAACAACCTACCTGTTTGTGTTGAGTCTGTGTCCTGTGCCGTTTTTAAGTCTTTCATTTTCAGCTCATCAGCCGACACTGCGGCCTGCTGTGCTTTTTCTTGAACCCTGAAATCCCAGTTTCCACTTATTTCAAACTGTCAGTTTGGTACGTTTAATTTCTTCACCTACTACTCTGTATGTTATTCTGACTACAAACCTTGGCGGTATTTCAATGGATTCCTTTAGTGAACACCCTAAAGGAGAACAAGAAACACACAACAAATTGATTTGAGCATGGAAAACCTGGCATTGATTTCACTATTCTAGATAAAGGTAAGCATGTGTGACAGAAGCAGCGGAGACCGTCTGTTCATGACATCGTAAGAAAAACATTCAACTTAATGTTACTGTTCAAGTCATGACACAGATAGCAGCAGAACTAGAGATTCTACAATATCACTAACATGTTTGCAGAATAATCCTAAATGAAACCAAATGCTTAGATCAAAGTTTGATATATCTAAGAGGTAAAGACGTAGTCAATTCACAATCTGAATTTTGTAGTTTTCCTAGGTCTTCTATTTCTTACTGGCTTCTGTAGCTGGTTTAAACCTAAAAAGCGCAACGCTTCCTTTAGTCGGGTCGGATCGAGGTTGGTTCATGTTCTTACTACAAACGAACCGCATCACAGTCCTAAAAAAAAAAAGCGGTACGAACGAGGGTTCGATTGACAACCATTCGATTTTAATAGTTTCTAATGAACAAGCACCCATGTTTATTCATGTATGTGTGGAGCAATTATCATCAAAGACAGGAAGTGACTCTTTTCATTCGTGTCAGTGTATCACTCCCTAACATTCCTTGTGGTTTGCATTGCATAATGGTATTCTGAGACTGCTTGTCTTGTCTTGTCTTCCTATTAAGACACAGAATTTCCCTTGCAGAATATGCGGAATATCACTGTGTGAAAGAGTATAAGCGAGATTAGTTTCCTTTCACCACCACATACCGTCTTCATTCAGCATGTCCCAGCTTGGAAACTCTGATTTTTTACCTTTGTGGCAAGAAACCTTAAGAACAGAGAAAATGAATACAGTACTACATCAAACCATGTTTCTGTCATTCTAGTTTTGATGCAGTTTATCTCAAAATACTCACCTGTACAGAACGAGGTGGTCCAGAGGCAGGAGGACTCCTAAAATTAAGGATACAAAAAGTTTGTTGTTCATGTTGTGTTATTAAAGAAATGAGTATTTGCTCTGATATGACTTCACTTACCAAAGTTTATCAGGGCCTGCCTTTTCTGCAACTTTGTCTAGAATGTAATCATAGTATTTTCTTGATACTGAACAAGTACTTGAGCGCACAGTCTTCAAGCAAGTCTCGGAGTTTCTGTCTAAAAACAATCTGTTTGATCCAAATCAGTCAGGCTTTAAGCGGGGCTACTCTACTGAAACTGCACTACTCTCAGTAACAGAATCGCTAAAGGCGGCCAGGGCGGCAGGTCAGTCATCAGTTCTACTACTCTTAGATCTGTCTGCTGCCTTTGACACAGTCAACCATCAAATCCTCCTTTCCACGCTCTCTGAGCTTGGCATCTCAGGATCCGCCCTTTGCTGGTTTGAGTCCTACCTCTCTGGGCGATCCTTTAGAGTGTCGTGGAAGGGAGAAGTGTCCAAAGCCCACAGCTTATCCACAGGGGTACCTCAAGGGTCAGTGCTTGGTCCCCTCCTCTTCTCCATATACACAAGCTCACTTGGTTCGATAATCCGCTCTCATGGCTTTTCATACCACTGCTTTGCTGACGATACCCAGCTCCTCTTGTCATTTCCACCAGACGATGTCACAGTCTCAGCTAGAGTCTCGTCATGCCTCACCGATATCTCTAAATGGATGAATGAACGGCACCTTCAACTCAACCTTTCAAAGACTGAGCTCCTTGTCATCCCAGCCAGTCCCTCTATGCAGCCACAGATCAATATCCAACTTGGAACAACCAAACTCATGCCCACAAAGTCTGCCCGGAACCTGGGTGTCATGATTGATGACCAGCTAACCTTCAAGGTTCAAGTAGCCTCGATTGCCCGATCATGTCGTTTTGCCCTGTACAACATCAGGAAGATCAGACCTTACCTGTCAGAACATGCTACACAACTTGTGGTACAGGCTCTTGTGCTATCACGCATAGACTACTGCAACTCTCTACTGGCAGGTCTTCCTACATGCACAACCAAACCTCTGCAGATGATACATAACGCAGCAGCACGACTGGTCTTCAACCTTCCAAAAAGAGCTCATGTCACTCCGCTGTTCATCTCCTTACACTGGCTCCCAGTCACTGCTCGCATTAAATTTAAAACTCTGCTGCTCGCCTACAAAACAGCAACAAAAACGGCTCCTCCTTACTTTGACTCTCTATTTCAGGTCTACACTCCCTCCCATCCACTACGCTCTGCCAATGAAAGGCGTTTGATCCAACCTTCACAACAGGGTCCAAAGACGAGGACTAGACTCTTCTCCTCTGTCGCCCCCCGGTGGTGGAATGAACTTCCAAACTCCATTCGATCTGCAGAGTCCCTCTGTACCTTTAAGAAAAAGCTAAAGACCCAGCTCTTTCAGGAATACCTACTAACTTAGCTTAATGATGATGATCTGGATAGTATTGATGTAATGATGGTAATGATGATGGTTTTTGTTTGTTTGTTTTGTTGTTTGAAAACAACGAAGTATAAGATGGTTTATATACTGATTAGAGTCTCAGACTGGCAGTTCATGTTGTGCCTTGCCTCTGGGCAATGCCTTTCAGCACCTGTGTGTCCAATCGGACTCAAAGCTGATCGTTCGTCCTTACTGACATTGTTCCTTTATTTTTCCTTGATCCTTGCTTGTGTTCTTCTTACTCTCTGATGTACGTCGCTTTGGATAAAAGCGTCTGCTAAGTGAATTGTAGAATTGTAGAACAAGCAGCATAAGAGTCTGGATGTGGTGTTTTCAACAGGGTCTTGGAGTCTAAATCGCTTCTTACCCATTTTTCCGTGCTTCTCATTATGAGAAGAGGTGACATCTGCCGACTACATCCATAGAATAGAATAGAATAGAATGTCTTTATTGTCATTATACAATTGTACAATAAAGACATCCAGGTAGAGAGACAGAAATAATAATAATGATATGTATTCAATGTCAACCAGGACACATAAAGTATCAGAGTGCAGACATGGAAAATGCGTTAGCAGAAAAGAAGTCAGCAACAAAAAAAACAAAAAACCAGTCAAACAAAAAGTCAACAAAAAAAAGAAAGATGACTTTCTGATTCATATTTTACCTGTTTCTGTGAACCAGTGAAGGACTTCCCCAAACACTCTCACCTGCACAGAAAGGAACAGCATTATTTACAGTAAGGCTCCATTAACATGTTAAAAGGGACAGGTTTACTGAGTGTGTTAAACTGACCTTATTCTTATGAGACTATTTAACTATTCAACTTTTTCACTCTTTAAGTATATATCAATTCAATTGGTCCTGCTGAAATACAATTAATCGTGCTGGAATAATAGAAACATTAACTATAATCTAAGATAAAGATGCGTAGCTTAGATTAGCAGGCGGCTAAAAACAGTGCAACTGTTAGCATCCTGAATGTATGCTTACTTATCTCTTAGTAAACTAACCGCTGCTCACCTGCTCATGGTGGAATAGGAAGAAACTTCAACTTCAGATTAGAGTTAAAGCACCTTTAAAACTTTACTGTGCTTTATAATGAGGTTGTCTCGTGTTATAAAAAGGTAACAAATGCTAGCAGCGACCAGACGATTGTAACCTGACCATAGCAACCGTGACCATAGCAACAGAAGAACGCCGAGTCAGTGTTGCCTTTCAGTGCTGTCGGAATTTTGCCCTTGTAATAATTTATGCATCGGCAGATTAATTGAATTTAGGACGGACATCTTTTCAGCTCATTACAGCAATGATGGAGTTCGTTACATTTTCTTTTTAAAAAGGTAATTATGTGCTTCTGTTCTCATGGCACGGGCTGTTTAACTTTTAATTATCTCATTATATGCGTTTTTGTCAAACGTGTAATAATGTGCCATTTGAACAAAAAAAATAACATGCTATTTTTCAAGATTATGCTTCCTGTTTCCCCCTCAGTTTGTAACTTCAGTGTAGACCTGTTTTAGTTCTTCGTGTAAAAAAAGGGTCATGTATGCAGCACTTAAGCTCAGAAAAGAAAGATTTTAATGGCTTTTCTTCGAAGCCCTTCTTGCACAGAGCTTAAGTGCCTCTGCCCACCCTCCATGTTGGCCATATTTCATCCAATAAGTAGCTGTAACTGCTACATTAGCTGTGCATGCATCGAAAGAGCTGCCTTCAGTCTAGAATCTGCATTGATGTGTGTGTGTGTGTGTGTGTGTGTGTGTGTGTGTGTGTGTGTGTGTGTGTGTGTGTGTGTGTGTGTGTGTGTGTGTGTGTGTGTGTGGTGAATAGGTTACCTTCAGCACTTATTGTTTCACGGCTGTCTTTTAAACTCAGGGAGATTTAAACTGACTGTCAGACTGACAGGCTGAAGACTCCGACTTTCCACAGAGAATAAATGAGCTCCTGACTGACGGGCGTGTTTTTGTGCTGACAGAGTTTGAAGGACTGTTTAGGAAGCTCAGGTTAGTTTGGGCTGTTAAATGTGCGTGACTTCTCTTTACCTCCCACTTTTTCTACACACCACACATGGAAATACACATCAATTAGGCGATGCAGTGAACTTTCTCAGACTGAGTACTCCCCTGGGATCCTTCTCAAGCAGAGTAACATGACACAAATGTGTGGTTTTAGTAAGTGTGGGCATGCTTCTATGCAGACTGTTTTTCATAACAATATAAAAAGGAGAGGAGCTGATCTTTGAGCTGAAGTTTGCCTTTTCTAATTATATTTTTTTCAGTATAACATTTGACCTTAAGACTTCAGTTGCACACTGGGAAGAATTCATCTTTCCTGTGACATTTCTCTCAACTTCGAGATTACTAAATTTTAAATGTGGTTTGTTTTAATTTAACAATTTTAGTCAGCCCCATTCTTTGAGATCCCATTGATCCTGTCTTCATTGATATGTGCACTTCACGTGCAGTCAACCAGACACATTCTTCCTTGTTTCATAAGCAACATTTTACAGGGTAACAATTGAAATGTTGCTTATGTATGATCTATAATGCTCTGTTCTGTAAACAGGCTCATTCATTTCTTGCAGCACTGCTGGTGCACAACTGAAAAAATGTTTCAAAAAATTAAAGGCCACCTTTAAGCCATAAAAATAGAGAAGACAATCTAGGACAGACTCAGAAAGAGTTGATAACTTCATCTGAAAGCAACTGAACTGGGAAATAAGGGATACCTTTTTCCATGTTCCATGTGTCCCACCGTTTTTGACCTTTAGTATGTCCCTGTAACATGAAATATTCATGAATAATTAAGCTTAATCAGAGTTACATGTCTGGAGAAGGTTGTATAAGTAGCTTACTGTTGCCAGTTTTACAGATAAAATCAATTCCTTTATCAAATGTGGTTTGACTGGATTTAAACAATGCAACAACTGTCACATTTTAACTGAAATGTTGTTAAACTCACTGGTGCAGGGAAATACTGTTGGTTACATCACATGACTCTTACTAAGCCCCGCCCACTTTATGCCAGAGAGAACAGTCAAACAAAGTTCAGGAAAACAGGTTCACCAGGTTCAACTTCCCGTGAATAGATTTCTCAATCGTGACAAATAAAGATTCTTCCTTTAATTGAATCTGTTGATGTAAAATGTCGAAGACCAAGGTGAAACATGAGCTGCAAAAGCTGCTCTGACACTGTCACCTTGTTTTTATGGAGACCCAACTCCACCTGCCCAACACCAGACAGACGGGGAGAGAGCCCCAAAATGCAAACACACACACACACACACACACACACACACACACACACACACACACACACACAAACTGCACCCGCAGCCCATCAGGCACACCTGCCAGAGAGGCTGAATGGGAAAATATATTCCACACAGACGACATGATAACAGAATCATTTCACACTCCAGTGATCCTCTGCTCACTCTCTGTGTGCATGTGTTAGCCCATCTATGTGTGTGTGTGTGTGTGTGTGTCTGTGTGTGTGTGTGTGTGTGTGTGTGTGTGTGTGTGTGTGTGTGTGTGTGTGTGTGTGTATTAGTGTGCTGTTGGGTTGTGTGTGCTCTTGAGAGACTCTGCTCCTCACAAATTTCCATATGATGAGCCCTGAGGCCGTCACAGAGCAGGACAGAGGACAGGACGACATATCGCAGAGCTTCAGGACATCACAACGTCGTGCATCAGGCGTGTGTTTCTGTGATTGAACGTCACTGAACATACTGTTCCAAGCACAGCATCATTAACAGGGATCAGCATTAACAAAACGAAGCAGGGTCGTGCTGTCATAATGACTTCATCACAGACGTGGGTGTGTGTTCTCTCCTCTCCATAACTTTGTTGTTGTGTGTTTTTTTGTCCTCGAGCTCATGTGTTTATGAAGCATCTGTGCAGGTAGTGTAAGGCTGTGTATGAGCGTCCGTCCTCATGCCTCACAGCCTCTGGCAGGCTGGCGGCTAATAATAAATGCAAATTACAATCAGAGGAGCAGATCGGACCTGGAGAGGATAATTGCTCAATTATGGTCGTATGTGAATGTGTGTGTGTGTGTGTGTGTGTGTGTGTGTGTGTGTGTGTGTGTGTGTGTGTGTGTGTGTGTGTGTGTGTGTGTGTGTGTGTGTGTGTTAGAGTAAGGATGGACATGTTTTTCTTGTATAACAGACAGAGAAAAAGATGGAGAGAGACAGAGAGATGAAAAAAAGAGAGAAAGATGTGGGGAGAGAAAAAGACCAGGTGAGACAGGGAGAGACAGACAAAAAACAGAGGCAGACACAAAGAGACAGAAAGAGAGAGAGAGATGTAAAGGGAGAGGGAGAAAAGAGATATCAAGAAACAGAGAAAGTCATCAGAGACAGACAGACAGACAGACAGACAGACAGACAGACAGACAGACAGACAGACAGACAGACAGACAGACAGACAGACAGACAGACAGACAGACAGACAGACAGACAGACAGACAGACAGACAGACAGCATAAGTCAGGTGCTGACGTCACAGTCAGAGTACATAACAGGGCATTTGAGTTGTCACATGTATTGATTTATCTGTTGGACAAATTTCTACTTTTCCTGTACGATGGCCAAGTAGGGCTAATTAAAGTGTGTGATGTAACCATCACAAATCACAACAGATAAACAAAGACCTGATAAGCTGCTCCACCATGTGGATGTCAGTGTTTGAAATACATGTCATTAATCTGCAAATGCAAGGTCGTCTACGGAGAAGCTTTTCCTTGAAACGTCACTATTTTCTGATTCCTCTCATTTATTAGCATCCTCGTTAGCCTAATATGTAAAGAGGTGGGAAGTTCTTTGAGGTCCAAACACACCAGTGGAGAAGAGATAAAAAAACAAACAAATTAAATTCAACTAATGACCCCAACTCACAAACAGAGTTTAAAGAAAACTGAAAAAATAAGCACCTTATGCACGCCCCTTTTAGCAAAGAAAAGACTAAAGTAAAAAATATAGCCTTTATGATGTATATCTCCTTAATTTTAAACTTGCATATGAGATGTAATGTCATATTATGAGATCACAGCTAAGTACAAACTTATAAGATAAAAAAGCAGTATGTTAAGAATATTAAAACATTAGACAAAAAGTGGAAATTATGAGATGAATAGATTAAATTATAAGAAAATACATTCAATTTTTGAGATAAAAGCTGAGATAAAGGAATACAAAGTTGTAGACTCTTTAGTTGGCCAAATCTAAGGCCTCAAAAGTCCAGGCTTGAAACAAAGGAAGACAAAGGAAGAGGCAGAGTCTAAATATGTAAGGCAAGGTCAGGATCAAGATCAGGGGGGCACAAGCACAAAGTCAGGGGAAATTTAGTACAGTTTACTGTATAGTAGGGCTAGTGATGGAGCGGGTGAGTTGTGTGTATGAACGGGTGAGGTTATTCTTAAAACAGGAGCGCCCTGGGGCAACTCTTTTTAACTCCCTGTACACACACTGTGAAGTGACTTTGGATTTCAACACCATCATCTGCTGAAAACACAGCAATGGTGGACCTACATTACAACAATCCCGAAGGAAGGGGAGGACCATATACACATCAGAGGATATGATAATAACTAGTACAATCATAAAATCAAAACATATGAGTTATTAAAATGATCCCACCGTACAGTGTGTAAATGGTAAATAGAATGGATTTGACCTTGTACAGCGCGTTCCTAGTCTTCTGACGACTTAAAGCACTTTACACACCTCAGTAAGGCGGCCACAACAAACACGGGTTAATATTCAGGAAGTAAAAACAGTGACAACCAACCCGGTCTCCCCTATACTTATTTGACACACAAACAAGGAGAAGTAACACACTGTAGTGACACATCAGTTTTTTTCATTAGTTCTATTAAACCACTCACTTGTTTGAGTCCTTGTAACAGCAGCCAAAGGGTCTTACTGCTAATCTTTATATCATTACACATGCTTTTCTTTTAATGAAATGTATTTAAGAGGATGACTCCTGCCTCTGGGCACTGTGTGTGTGTGTGTGTGTGTGTGTGTGTGTGTGTGTGTGTGTGTGTGTGTGTGTGTGTGTGTGTGTGCGTGTGCGTGTGCGTGTGCGTGTGCGTGTGTGTGTATGTGTGTGCGTGTGTGCGTGTGTGCGTGTGTGTGTGTGTATCATCATCAGTATCTTTGACTTGGTAAGCACTCTCTCACTTCTATTTCTCTGCCACACAGCTCAATGATGGAGTCAGCCCATCTGTCTCTCCTTGAGCTCATTCATCATTTCCTCACTCATCAGCTCTGTGTTTCTTCATTTTCTGTCCTCACTCCATCTCGGTCTCCACCTCAGTCATCACACATTCCCCCATTTCAAGGTTCTTTCCTTTCTCACCTCCTTCTTTCATTCCATCCAACTGCTTCCTTCTTTTCAGTCTTTTTCTTATTATATTTTCTGTCGAGGTTGTTTCTGTTGGCCGTCCATCCATAGAGAAGATCTTTCCATGAGACAGCAGACACCCGCTCACTTTATGAAGGGACCTTTCCAGAGTAAGTGCCAAATTATGGTCTAAATGTGCTGCGTAAAGGTATAGACAGAGATCAACAAAGATTAATATTTGATATACAGATATTTCAGATTCTGTTAATCAGCCCCTATATCAGCAGTTTTGGGAGGTTTGGAAAACAACATAATAACAGCCTAGGAACTTGATTCAGGGATGCAACATATTTGATGATCGGTTAGCATCTGTTTGACAACAGCTAACCACTTCCTAGCTTACTTTACTGTAGCTGGGCTGTAATTTCTAGCATCCTAACATAATATTACCAAGGAATTAATGCATTTCCTGTTGTTAGCTTTCTGCCACTTCCTAGCTTAAGGTTGATATAGGAAGTGGCTAATGCAAAGTTAGCTTTTTTATTTACTCATTAAATATTCACCTTTTTGTTTTTGTGTCCCTTAATTTATCACAATGACATTTACAAAACAAAAAACATGACAGAAATAGTTGATGGATATAATAATTTTTTAAAACAATGGTGGCATGATGATGAAATAAGGTCAAATACAAAAAAAGACAGAAGTGATTGAAACAATGAATGTAAAGTGAGATGAAATGTTTGAACATAACAGAAAAAAAAAAGACAAGAAGTCATGTGAACAGGGAAGACAGCCGAAAAGGGCAAGCTCAAAGACTTACGAAGAGCAAGGATTTTGATACAGCAGAATAGAGGTTTTTTGACATTGCAAAGTTAGCTGCAGTATGACCTTAGATGTTTTAAAATGAAACATGGCCACATCTCCAAATTAACTACATTCCCTGTTTATTCAGTTGCTGATCAAATAAATTCATTGAAATTGAAATTTTCCATCAAATACTTACTTTATTGGACTCACAAGCTTTCTCATAGCTGTTAACATTTGAGCCTCCCACCCTGCGCACGATGTCACAGGAACATGGATGCTGTCTGAATATGGTCTATGTCTTTCAGTCCCTCTCTCTGTGCCCATGTTGCAGGTGAACGATGAGGCAATTTGAGTGACAGCTGAAGCAGCCATTTGAAACCTCACGGAGAAGATGGAGAGGACTGAGTGTGCGGTGGCAACAGTTCGGCTGCATCTTCCTCCGGTGAGGTGAGGGGGGAGATTATGAAGATTTATTCCTCGGGCGCTCCAGTGGCCCTGGCATGATTATGATACCATAACACAAGGTGCCATAAAGAAAACGCTGTCGGTTAAATGAAGAGCGGAGCGCTGAAATGTGCTCGCCATTATGTGATCAATCACACCTGTCAGGTGCATAGTCCTCGATCAAGAAAGCTGTCACTGTCAGCTGTTGCCTGTTTCTGCCCTCCTTTTTAATTTTTTTTAATGGTTTTCTGGTTGTTTGTGTTCATGTGAGTGTGTTTCTGGGTCATTCTACCTCTTTTCCCAGGCGGCCACAAGTCTACCACCTACAATACCTCATGTGAACGCAGATAAGAGGTGAGGAATTACCAAACATGTCGGCCACATGCGGGCTGAGATCACACACACGGTCCCTCTCTAATATTTCACAGGGAGGAAGAAAGGGACGCATACATCATCCTGACACAGCCCGAATGGAGAGAGACATCCCTCCGTTATCTCCACACACACACGTACTGTCAGAGATTTATAGTACAAGGCTTTAATGGTGCCCTCACACACCTCGCTCTCTCTGCTCACACACACACACACACACACACACACACACACACACACACACACACACACACACACACATACACACACACATCCATCTATCATTCACCTTATTCTTCCTTTTTTTTCCTCCTCTTCTCCATCTCTCTTCTATCTGCTGTCCATCTCACATCTGCCTTTGCTTCTCCTTTCTTCCCTCTGCTTGCTCTTTTCTTCCCTCTCTCTTTCATGACAGCTCCCAATTCCTCTTCCTCCTGCTCACTTAATTGAAAGTTCAGTAAAAAAAATAAAGATGTCAAAGTCTGGCTCACACAGGGTTTCCATCATCTCTGCGGTGGAACATGCTCACACTGTAATACAGATGTGTTTTTATAAATAGCTTAATGTTCCCAATAAACAGCATGCTGACAGCTACACATGACTCTCTAATAGGGAGTGTTAAACCTTAAACACAGACCGTTTACCCGAGTGATTTATAGAGACTCCCCTGCAGCCGAGAGAGGCAGGGCTGATCTCCTGTTTACCACCTGTAAAAGTGCCTGTTGTGTCGCTCATGTCATGCAGGAACTGTCCCAGATTTGTAGGTATACAACGAAAAAAACATGAATAACCTATGTTTTCCACATGTTTCCAAATAATGCATATGATGTAGTGCATTTCCAGCGTGTGTACGTGGCTTTGTTGTATTTGGCATGTGAGTACATGTTTTAGCACATGTGAAATTCTTGGT